>JACJUY010007799.1:0-12033 GCA_014220935.1 Platorchestia sp. MABIK
TATCCGCGTAAGGAATTTGATAAGACCCCATCCACCCCTCGCCTCCAGGGCAGCAATCTGAGATTGCATTTTCTATGAAAATTGCCATGGAGGCGAGGGGTGGATGGGGTCTTATCAAATTCCTTACGCGGATACAGAATGAATGACGGTTATCTCAGCAGATTCTAGCTGCGGTTATCAGCTGCAGTACTCTAGTATAAACTAGTATTCAACAACGGATCCATGAGCTGAAAGTGCTACTGAATGAATATCAACACTGCCTTCATGTACACTGGGTGATAGTATATGTTTTAAAGCAACCTGATTATAAGAAACTCCACGATGCTTTCTACTACGATGACTTTTAAAACTAGAATTTTTTGAAAATAATTTATCACAATCTTTCATAGGGCACCTAATGATTTCACCATCTTTTATATGATCATTTAGATGTTGGAGCAAAGCATTCAAATGAGGACAAATTTGATTGCAATGTTGTAAATTACACTGCAGAAGAGTATCTGGAAATCTTTGATACACCTTTTGGATGCCATTTGACAATTTTTTTCCATGTTCCCGCAAAATATGCGCTCGGAATCCAGCATACGATTTAAATTCCCTATACTCCTTTTGGATGCCATTTGACAATTTTTTTCCATGTTCCCGCAAAATCAGCGCTCGGAATCCAGCATACGATTTAAATTTCCTAGGACATTTTTCATATGAACATGGAAATGCAACATTTCATAAGTTTTTATGAAATTCAAAATGGCTTACATACCCTGCCAATGATTTAGATACATTATTTTATAATGGGGCCTCAGACTACTCTCATCCAATACATTCTTATTCTGCATTTTTGAGATAAATTTTATTAAGAATTTGAGAATGCCCTAATGAACTCACAATTTATGCGCTCAATAAAATCTATATGTTAACAATAAATGGCATTGGCAGTAACTCTACTTCTCTTTTCCGATTTGAGTTGACAATCTAAATTTGAACTAAAAAAGCACCAACATAAAAAAAAGTATGGTTAAAATACACGACCACAAGTATTTTTACAACTAAATTTGTCCCAATTGGAAACTCACAAAATACGCGGGGAAAATTAAGGAACGATAATATCGCTCAAGCAGCATTCTAACAAGACATAATTCGAACAGTTATACTCTTTGTGTGAGAAGATTAACACGAACACTGCATGTACTCAACGAAAATCAAAGGTAAACATCCGCCTAAATTAAAATCCCCACTCATGAACTCTATATGTTGGCTATCAATGTGAAAGAAGCACTGCCAATTTATTATACACTGGTGGTGAGAACAATATACTTTTACTGGAAAGCAATAACTGAGACCTTAATGTTGACTCCTCTCGCGCACAATAATTCCACCTGCTTTCTACTTGCCGCGCAAACACAATTCCCTTGGGAAAGTAGTTCCAATACTATTCACACGGTGTCAGCTTCTCAGTGATTAATTTACTAATACATTCATTACAACAACAAAATTAAAGAACAATTCTTATTTCTTGTTTAATGAGTTTTACTAAAGCTTCATAAATTAAGAAACAGTGCAATGATAAAATAAAACAAAGAACCAATATTTTCGAAGGGATAGTTTAATCTTCAACGTTTTAAAGCCTAAAATACCACTTTTAAAACTGATATAAGAGGAAATCACAATTAATTTTATCAATCAATAATTAGAATGATCATTAGTATTTCTGTTATTGGAAGGATTGTTCCTAGATATTAATTATTCAATCATTTATCATATGATTTTTATTGCATGAACAATACATACCTCATTGAGTTTATAGTAACTAGGCAACATTTTTTCCGGTCATTTTAGGCTCAAATTGAACAAAATTACTTTCATTTAATCCATTGATCTGAAATCCACTTGTAATAGCCAAGAACGGTGTTCTACCGTTATTGGATTGAGACCCAGTATTTTACTGTACAATATGCCTGACAGTAAAATACTGTGATTTATACGGTGTTTAACCGTGAATTTCACTGGTATTTTTTACAGTGTAACTAATGAAAGTCACTGTACTGTTTCTTAGTTCATACGATGGAAATGGTCGTCAGGTAATGATAAAGTCACCCGTTGTAAATAATTTTTTTTATAGTTCTGACCCTCTGCAGATGAGCGACAACGGTTCTACTTCATCACATCAAGCGACTGTGTTATTTCTACGAGAAATGTTCATGACTTATTGCACAAAGTTTTTTAAGTACTTCCTGTCTGAACGGAACAAGGTCTGAAAACAGTTGGACCAATTTTACCATGGAAGAAAAAGTAATTTAGTATCACCCATGAGCATTTAGTTCCATGTATTTTAAACGATTTGCCCAAACTTCACCTCTTATACTAATATCATTTGGAATTTCAAAATAAATTCTATGTCAGTGTTATTTCTGAGCAATGTTACTTTAAATTGAAAACACAGATTTACTCGAGCCGTCTAAATTGACCGCAAAAAATTTACAACCTCTAGCGGCACTAGTTCTTCAATTAGGGTAAGTTCCGTATCGTCGAACGTTCCTCATTATCGTACAGACTGCATTTAAGTTGAAATGACACCGCTAGTAGTAGATAGCTGGTGCAAGCGTGAACTTCGTTTTACACTTGCGACATTGCCGAGTACATGTCAACACTTAAAATAATGATTTGTGTGCTTTGGTGATTATGTACAGCAGATCAAAAGTTCCACTCAGCGAACTAGCTTGGAAAAACTGATATCGTCAAAGTGATAGGCATCAAAATTGTGAGAATAAATAGGATAAGAACGCTGCGTTCAAAGCTTGGGACGCGTCATCTTTGTTGATATAGGTTTTGACACCATACCTGACAACTTTTCCGCTGAATAAATTAATTACGCCAAAAATATTAGCAGTATACGACAACCGAACCTATATTGAATAATTTTATCCACACTGCACGACATTATGGAACTAGTTCTGGTAGTGATTTTTTATTGTTTTGATGTGAAAAACACTAACAAATTCTTCATGTTGAGAAATATTTCATGTACGTTTCCAACATAAATATGCTGTAAGATGTATGAAAGTTTGTTCTGGCTAAAAAAGCTATTTTTCTGTTTCAAATTTCATAGGTTATTAGGCTGTCTCTATTTTCTATGTTTTCATCGCAATCGACGAACAAAATTTAATACAGCTCTATACATGGCACCTCATATGGTTCGATAATCATATAGACGAGGATGCTCCAGGCTGTGGCTGCAGTGAATCCAAAACCTTTTTCATTAATTGGTGCTACTACCCTGGATTTTACCTAATATACCAAATTTTATAAATTTCACTCTTCACGCTTATATTGCATCTAGAGGAACAAAAATGCAAACACTTATGTAAAATATAATTCAGAACACATTCGTATATATACAATTTTTTGATTTTTGCAATAGAAAAAAGTTATTGTGCATTCATACAAATTATGTAAATTAGCTCATAACCCAACTCTCACACTTTTCAACTTAGAAGCTTGATTTTGGTCTCATTCGACGCAGAAAGACTCTGGCACTTCGAAAATGAAGAGTTTTTTAAATTTAGAATTGAATTTTTTTAAGAATTGGTCGATAAAATATTTCTTTTAAATACCAGATTTTTCATCATAAAATCTAATTTGGAGTTCAAATAGAATTTCGCTTCTCTACGCTGTATCCAATATTCCTGCGTCCAATGAGACCGTAATTAAGCTTCTAAGTTGAAAATTGTTGAAGGGGTAGCGTTTTGAGCTAATTTAAATAGTTTTGTTGCTTTGCACCATAACGTTTTATATTTTGCGAAAATCGAAAAATTTTCCATATGCAAATGTGTTTAGAATTCAATTTTAGAAATCGTTATGCTTTTCGTTTACCTAGTTACAATAAAATGCAAAAACTTTAAAACATGGAAAATAAGTAATATTGAGAAATTCTTTGAACAAAAAAAATCAATAATTTTGTATTATTTGAAATTTACACGACGCATTTTTTCGAGGCGCCGGATTCTTTCAGCTACCAAAATTAAGCGTTTTAGTTGAAAATTGTAAAAGGAGAAGGGTTTTGAGCCAATTTATATATTTGTATGTTTGCACAATAACTTTTTTCTATTGCGAAAATTGAAAAAATTTATTGAAGCAAATGTTTTCAGAATTCAATCTTACGTATCTGTATGCATTTTCGTTTGTCTAGATGCAATAGAAACGTGAACAGTGGTATCTGTAAAATTTGACAAATTAGGTCAAGTCCAGGGTAGCAGCCCCTTAAAAGCGATCTGTGCTACATATGGTGTCCCCCATACAACTCTTCAGGATAGAGTCTGTGGGCGTTTTGGTTCTGGGGCATCGATTTTCAAATTATTAGTCCGATCCCGTCTTCCGATCCCATTCAAGGGCTAATTCCGAATACAACCGTCCGATCCCGCCGCCAAAAAATTAACGCGATTCCGAAGTTTCGATCTTCCGATCCTAAGACTTTAACACCGATCCCCGGTTTTTAAAGCTTTTTTAAAGCAATTCAAATTCAATGTGAGTATACAACGTCACACATACAGTATACTATAATACTGATATAGAATGGAACAGATGGATTTTAAATTTAATTTTTTTATTAGTTATACTTCGAATACCATACAGCAACATGTCTAATCTACTGACTCTACAAAATTTCATCAAATTTAAAAACAGTATATGAAACAAAGGGGACGAGGGCCTCGAAGTTCTCGGCATCCAGGGTTGCCCTCAGGCTGATTAGGCCGGAGGATGGCCGAGCCATAGCTGAACACGCGCTCGATCGAAGCGGAGTTCGGGAGCGTCGTGTTATATAGTTTTATAGCGTACAGGAAGAAACGACATCTACGCGAGACGGATTGGTCGACTTCGTTTTGTTTTCATTTTTTCCGTTACGGCCGGGATTGGGATCGGACTTACATTTTGCAAGAACGATCCTCGTACTTCCGATCTTTTCAATCGGGAGGTTCCGATCTTCAAGTCCGATACCGATGTAGAACATCGATCGTTATCTGAAGATCGGATGTTCGGACTTGGGATCCGAACGGTGAATATCACAGATATGTTTTCTAGTAACTCTTTCCTGTGTTTGATATGCGAGGTTCGTATTCACTGCCATACTTTTTTCTTTTTTTGTTTCGCGTCTCTTTAGAAGCATAAATGTGTTGCAGCAGTTTAAAATCAGAACGGAATAGTGTTACTGAGGATCGAAACCCGTTCGAAGATTTGAAATTTGCATAAGAAACTTGTATGAAATTTGACGTAATTTCAAAATCATTTTTAAGTCATTATTAAATAATGCTAAATTTAAAAAATAATGTTAATGTTAACATTGGTGTGTTTATATTGTACTTAAGCACGTCAATGAGTACGTACGTACGTACTCACGTGAGTAAGCCTATAAGCACGTATGTACACAATCAAGTGCGCACGGAATATAAGAACGTAAGCACTCAGGTGCATACGGAATATAAGAATGTACTCAAGCTCGTCTGAGAGTTCGCACTCACGTATAGGCACGTACGAGAGTACGTGCGTACAAAGTACAAACATAACATGACTACAGACGTAGGTATCATACACACGTTCCTGAGTGCGTTCGAACTCAAGTAAGTAACTACGCACGCACTACACACACACTCTGGATATTTCTCTCGAAACTTACAATACTACAGACAAAGGCAGCTTCGATTATGATTTCTCTTGAAGGCTAACTCAGGCATCGTTGCCATTAGCTATGATGACTTGGGCGCTCTTTATTAACCACATTCCAGTTGTGTTTCAGTAGTTTGAATTCTTATCCAGTTTAAAGGAAGTTGTCTAATTATGATAAACGATGAAACATCAAATCTTATTTTCACACATAATATTGGATTAGGAACCTAAATTGTTTATCAACGAAACACACAATCTTATTAACCAAAACGAAGACTTCAGGGAATCGCAGTTCTAAAAATATCAAAAGCGTCATTCGTGGATTATATTTCACGCTCAATTGTTCAGGATCGTGTTGCGTTTCCCGAGCGACACTAGAAACATGACACACAGCGAGTTACTTATAAAATATGAACAGGTTTGCGCCATTCAAAATAGTCTCGTAATGGAGAAGCAGATCGACTTCGTATGTTCTCTATGCTGAAATTTTTATTTATTTGGTACCTGCCAACTGATTTTGATTATTTGTAACTTCTGCATGTTCAGCGTCAGTGTAGATCAGATTTATGTAAGGCTTTTCACTCCAGGAAGCCACTTTTTTTTTTAGTTCGTTTCTTGAAAAATCGGTACAATTTACTTTAACCCACTTTGGCTTACGTGTTGTAAAAGCACCTTTAAAAAAAAAAGTTTCTGAGTATGATCAGTTTCTTCACTAAACTGGACTGAGAACTTCTCCTGATTTCCTCTTCTCTGTATAAAGCTGTTAGACTCCGATGTTAATGGAACAAACCTTAATTTTACTCGAAGTGAAAAACATTTCAAGAGATTACTTTGAGCTTCTCAATACTTTTTTAGAGTAAGTGATTTTGTTCCAAAAGAAAAATCGTTAATGTAAACCTAATAAAAGCTGGCTTGCTCGTCTACGGTTGATTTAAAGTTTTAAAAGTCGAAATTCTGTTTTACGTAAATGCATGATTCTGAGCCATCGATTTATTTTTTTGTGAGCACATAACCTAAATTTAACGGGTATGCGTTTAACTATGAATCTAGTTGAGTCAGTGCTAAACACAGGGTATTTATAATGTTCTTACTCTTCTCAGTGTTGGCGGTTTTACGTTCGTAAAGCTTTTTTCTCATTTTTTTGGGGAGGAAGAACTTCAAAATGCTATACTGCTGATGATTTTTTTCTAATACAGTGTTCCCTCGCCACTTCGCGGATCCTCTTTTGCGGGCTCGGCCGACCCCCACATTTAAATATGCATATATCTTTTAAATAATCATTAAATCTAAAATGTAGCATTAAATACCATTAAAATTCGAAAAAATCATTTTTAATAGGGTGAAGATGAAATAACAAGTATATTTTTAGATGTAAACATATTTTTAATTTTTGAGTTTATAACAGCGTAAAAATGGAAACAGAACCGACTGGAAAGTCTACAGGTGTGCGCATTTTGCGTCTGCGAAGGCTCATCGAGATCAGATTCATGGCGTAGCGATGTGCAAGACTGGCTATGATTGGTGCAAAAATGGAAGACGGCCAATGACAGGCCGTGGATCTGGTGAATCTCTGTGTCTCAAACAACGTGCTACGCGGTTTAGATCGTTTTATCGATCGTCTCGTGATTTTTTCGTGCATGACGTTGAACTTTTATGTGTGACTTCTAAGGATACTTCTACGCCTAAACGGTAACGGAAAATGATGACCATCGCCGAAAAGGTGAAGATATTAGATATGGTAAAAAAAGAAAGCTCTTATGCGTCCATTGCCTGCCATTACGGAGTGAACGAATCCACCATTCGCTCCATCAAGAAGGACGAAGTTAATATTAGGAAGACTGCTGTTATTACTTTTAAAACAACGGCTGAGAGTCTAAATAGACATAAATATATACGTAACAATCGGTGATACCACTTCGCGAAAAATCTCCTTTCGCGGAGGATTTTGGAACGCATCTACCGCGATACACAGGGGAACACTGTACATGCAACTGAAATTCGAATCGTTGTATTTACTTGTGGTTCAATATTTTGTTTTTAAACTCATTTTCATAGACAGATTAAGGAAAACAAATTTGAGCATTGAACTATTACATTTTTTTAATCTGAAATGAGATTCAGTGTCCATTTGTTCTGTGCGAGACTTTAAAATTCTGCTCGTCTCTACTCCGGAAAATAGCATTTTAACACGATGATCCTGCAAACTTATGAAAAAAACACTGTAAGAAAGAATTTCTAAACTTTTAACTCTTATTCAAAGATCGTTTAGTAGACCAGCTTCGTAAACCAAAATAAAATCAAATAATCTTCAACTGATTATATAAAGACCTCCTGGATGAAATGATTTCGAATTTCACCAACCCTTAAACTGAGCTTTTACACTCATACTGCATGCATCTCTGTATTGTTACCCCGATAATCTGCAACTGCAATTCCAAATTTTGGACTCGGTTTAAGTTAGTTTTTTCGAAGCCTTTCGGTTCTTGTTTCCTGAAGTAACTTGCACAGACACGCAACACATTGTAGTAGCAAATTGAGAACTAGTGCACAGAGACAACGATGATGAACATGTGAGTTTTGAATTTCCATTTAAATATTACGTTTGCTCTCTTTCTTATTGGATTATCATTCACTGGTTGCAGACATAAAAATGCACAAAAACTCTGTTTCATACCATTTGTTGGAAGAATATATTCTTAGGACGTAATATTTTATTCATATATAAATGAAATAGATGTAAACTTGGTTAAAATTTTGTCGCAAGTACTCTGATGGAATAGCCAGTATTAGCTTTACGGTTGATTATGGTGATAAAAACACACGAATTCTGGTTACACATTCAAAACACAGTTTTCATAAACGGTTACATAGAAAACCTACGAAGAGTATGCGATAGAACCTTAAATTCTGAAATTTTGCCAATTTTTTTGTTCAACTGTGAATTCGATTAAACGGAATGCATGTCTGTATTCTCACTTTGAAATCATCACAAGTTAACACATAATTTTGATTGAGATTCTTGCTTTCTTTTGATCGTTTTATTCTAGCTCGTTTAATACGCTAAGGAGTAAAAAAATTAGGAGCCTAATTTTAATCTAGTTTATATATTTACTTGTTTCAGTAAAACTGTGTTTGGCAACATCATAGAGCAGTTTATCAAGCAGTTGAGGCGTGTTTTGCGTGAATATAAAATTTTTAATTTTAATTCACACCGGAGAAATGAAGAGCCTTGGAAATGACTTGTCACTATTTGGAAGAGGATGAACACTGAATTTTATTAAAGAGGAAAATCAACTCGGAATAGCTATACAGAAACAGGTATAAATATTAAAACAATGCAGATAACATTAGCATCCTGATAGAATTTGGAGAACCAGATTTATCTGGAATTGAAGGAACCCCTAATATTCTGGATGACATATACAGACACAGGGTATCTACTGATATTTAATTTCCAAATTTTACTACTTTTTACTTCTTTTTACTACCTTCAACCGCAAAATTTTACTACCTATTTTTTACACAATGAATGTTGTCCAAATGTCCAGATGTAAGTAATCGGCCTATAATGAGTAAAGTTACCTAAATTCCTAAGGTACCCCGTCCTAAATGAACTCCAACGAATGATTGGCAAAGACCTTGTCTTAACATCTTTCAATTATGAGGACAACAGTTCATCATATGGAAAAAATATACCGACTGGAAACTAGTAGATTGTCAGATCCCTTTACAGCAGGGTAGAATATCAGGGAATTTAAAATGACCAAACACTATGGCGCTTCGGAAATATGAGTTTGTGAACTATTTCTATCATACCTCAAAATCTAAATTGGCACCCTAATTGTGATCAATAATGATAACAAATAGGTTATTAACACGTCATATTACGGAACCAATCACGAAAATTTCATGTAACTTTGCTATGTATAGTAGATGAATGAACTTTGATTAGATAGAGCATCACCATGCTTCTATGACGACATCCTGGAGGTAGATTTGATTTTAGGTTAGTTTGAGCCTCCCTAACCGCTACAAAAAAAGCGTATCGAAGAGAGGAAGGAGGAAGGCTCCATTTAGTATGGATATTAGGGAATGCGGAATCTATGCAGAAGGGGCATAGAAACAGTAAGTTGGGAAAGAAGTTCATGAAACAAGATAAATCTTGAAGAAAATGTTGTAGATGCTGAAAAACAGGACAGCAGTGAACCGAAAAAAGTGGTCCTTAACATTGCAAAAAATATTTTTTTCAACAAAAAGAAGGCCAACCTAACTCTCAGCTCGGGTCCTCATATCTTCCCCCTGGAAGCACTAATTCCCATAGATACAATTTTTGCATCCCCCTGAGGGGACATCCTGGAGGTAACTGAATCGCCATAACTGCCAAAAGGAACTTCAAATGAACCCAACTCTCGTTCAAATGATTACATATTGTATTAAAAAATAATTTCATAGCAGGATTCCTTCAGTATTTGGACATAAATTAACGTCACTGGAAAGAGCTTTCTTACGAAAACGTTCAGCTTTACGAAAAAGTAATTTAAAAAAAAAAAAAAATTGATAGTTACAGTAAGTCATTGTTTCCCCACATCGAAGTGGACATAATAAACTCCAAACTTTTCAAAGGAAGATAATACTGCTCACAATCAAGCTCAGGTCCAAGAAAACACTTTCTGGATATAAATGAACTGCGGAGAAGTTCCTCTGACGTCATTGCAATGTATCTATCCTGCCGTAAAAACTTGGAGTGTGAGAATATTTGTCTTTGAATAAGAATTGGAAGGTTACATCAAGTTTATGATAATCAAAGTTTTACCAGCCGAATATATGACTTTGAATTAAACATTATTCATTAGGAGGAATCGAAATGTAATAAGTTTGATTCCGGACTTACTCATCTAAAATTGCAGCAGGAGTCTAAAAGCTAATTGAGAATAATTTCATTTCTGTGCTTACGTTTGTGAATAAAATCCTCTTATTTTTGAATATTAAGTGCATAAAAAGAACAATTATGCCAACTTTGCTATATATCCCACGGGCAACTGCATCCACTAAAGATGAAATCCAATAAAATGTAATAGTTATTTAGTGATAAGTACAACTACCTATTCTAAAATTTTGGCTAGTTATTTAGTGTTTATTCATAAAATTTTAATGAAAAAGTTCACAAGATGTTTTACATTAAAAGAATCGTAATTCGCAATAAAACATAATTTATTTTACTTGACAAACATATTTCAATCAGAGTCACTTGATCCACTTCATTGAGAAAATATGTAGCTAGGCTATTACATTTTTCCCCGAGATCGTTTAATGCATATTTGATACGTAAAAATAAAAGACGTTAAATGTTGACCTCATAGTCATAAATGCACAATTTTTAAATCCTTATTTTATCTTTTATTTTAATCCCTGATATCACAAGTTCCTAAGCTTGTATTTCAATGTATGTGCGCACTAATAAAAGTGCTTTCAACAATGCATCGTCACTGGTATTACACTTTTTAAATTTATATTTAAACAATTTATGAAACCTCGATTACTGCATCATGGCAAAATCCATTTTTTATTGTTTTCTCTTAATAATTTGTTAATAAATGGCTCAATTTATGATCCTTCCATCATTAAACAACTTGATAGCTTTCAGATCAAACTGAGTGAGAAGAAAAAGTGAACAATTTTTACAGTCGTTTGCAAAAATTTTGAAACTTTTTTCTATTTTGTGTCCTCCAATTCTAAAATTACATCCCGCTTTACAGGAATATTTTCCATAAACTGAGGCAAATTTCTGATTATGGGAGAAATAAATTTAATATAAAATCTTTATACTGTATATACATATGTAACATTACTTTAAAATTTTCAGAGAATTATTCTACTTCACAATTTTTTACTACCCTGAGGCAAATTTTACTACCTATACAACTTTTTTACTACTTTCCAAATTTTACTACTTTTTACTACTTTACTACCTAGTAGACACCCTGAGACACTCTTTCAAAAGACTGATCATGAAAAATCGGCGATCATCAACGCAAATAATAACTAACGAATTCTGTGAATGTTCAAAAATAATTTCTCAATGAACTTTGCGTCAAGGATTAAAAAAAATTAATTTAGGGAACTGTAAATCCTCCAAGAAACAACAAATCCTCGTGTGCTCCAATAGTAAATAACAAAAACGTTCATTATTCGTTCGAGAACACCGAGGCTGGAATTTTGAAGACTGAAACTTGTAATGTAGTCCGATGAGGTCAGATTCAACCATGTGCTTGTTAGGGTTTGGCAACTGCCACATGAGGCTATAGATCCATCTTGCATTGACTGTTCATCTTTAGAGCTAATTTACTGGGATAAACAAGGTTTCGAAACTTTTTG
>JACJUY010007799.1:13176-26114 GCA_014220935.1 Platorchestia sp. MABIK
ACACACTCTCACACCAGCACAGCACTGGACACACTCACACACCAGCACACCACTGGACACACTCTCACACCAGCACACCACTGGACACACTCTCACACCAGCACAGCACTGGACACACTCTCACACCAGCACAGCACTGGACACACTCTCACACCAGCACAGCACTGTACAAATTCTCAAGTCTAAGCTCACCAGCACAGCACTGGACAAATTCTCAAGTCTAAGCTCACCAACACAGCACTGGACAAATTCTCAAGTCTAAGCTCACCAACACAGCACTGGACATATTCTCAAGTCTAAGCTCACCAGCGCATCATCTGAGAAGCTGATGAAGTGCGGCACAGCAGGTTGCTCAGGCTCAGAAGGCTGAAGTGACGCTGCATCAAACAGAGGCTCACACTTGATGCTAGCCAACGCATGCTCGTGTTCTGCAACTCCTTCGCTCGCGTTCACACCCCCCACTCCACCCGCCGACGTTCCTTCGCCTTCACTGCAAACTTGGATGCTAGGTTCATGGTCCAACTCAGATGTGGTGAAATCCATGCTCGAAATTTGGCTGTCCAGATCAGCTAAGGATTTAACGTCGCGGCTATCTCCCAACTGCGCGTAAACTCCCATGTCCAGGGAAGGATCCTCGCCTTCGCAAAGGTGCATAGTGACCGTCGATGTGTCGTTTTGGTTCTCATCTCCTTGCTGGATGTATCTAGACACCGCGCCGCCATCTGAAGCATCCGAGTCTGTCATCCCGAAAGACAATTCTATTCTCTTTTTGTGCCTCTCATCAGAAGAGCAAAGCTCGAACTGCTCGTCTGAAGTGGTCTGGCTCATGGAAGAAGTGTGGTTGTTTACCCTGCTCACCAGCGTGTTATCGTCTATCCTGTCCACAATGATGCGAAAAGATTCCCTGGTTTCGTGGAAATCCATCTCCTCTTCAGTGTCTTGAGACAGCGTTATGCTCACCGAGTTCTCATAAGAGGATTCATTCATCAAAGATGGTATGCTGCTTCTGTCAAAGTTCATGAGGGTGTTGCCTTGATCATCCACGTATGCACACGGCCCGCCCCTTGACACCGTAAAGCCTCCCGTGCCATCGGCTGAGAGAGTAATTTGCTTCGAATGAGCATCACTGAAAGCCAACACATTCCTGCTCGAAGAGTTAGAAGCCAATCCGGACTCCAAAACTTCATCTAAATGATCGCTGAAGAGTTGATTTGACGAAGAATAAGAACTCCCAAGATAACTAGAGGACTCCTTAACGCCAAACGTCTCTTCGAACCGGCCGGCGGGATAGCAGGCATCAGCATGGATGTGTGTCGCAGTGACGTTAGAGTCGGTATGGATGCGATTTGCAGTTTGTGCTGCCTCAGGCACGGTGCCTGATATGTAACTGTAGCTTATTATAAGTTGAGGCTTTGAGGGAAGTCCAGTGGAAAACGACACTCGGTGTCGGGGGCCAGAATATTGCGTGTACTCATCACGGCGTCTTTTTTTTGGCAGTTGACTCGTGACTTTAATTTGCAGCACCGACGGCGTGGGCAGAGGGTACTTCCGAGGACGACCTGCCCAACCAGAAATGTGTCACCCGATTTCTTTTGCCTCGTATTTACACTGTAGTTAGAAAGTCATGATTCGAATCATTTGAGGACAATGAATTAACTAGATTTCCAAGAACGTAGTGACAGCAAAATTAGAAACAACAAATTAATTACGTTACCCAAAACGCCAGAGTAGACTAGATTAGAATTAGTTTGAGCCTCCCTAACCGCAACAAAGGCGTTCCAAAAAGAGAAAAAAAAGGAAGGCGACATTTAATATGAAGTTGAGGGAATGCGGAATCTAAGCCCAATGGGTGTTGCCGCACAGGATCCCGTGTGCATAGACCGAACAAAAACAGCCCGTAACAAAACAAAAAACATTTTATTTCAACAAAAAGAAGGCTTCCTTACTCTCAGCTCAGGATTTGACATCTTTTTCCCTAGAAGGGCTAATTCCCATAGATACTGCTCGTTATTATCAATGATATATAATTAATGGAAGCTTGTAGGCGAATTTCTTGTTTAGAATTGCTTGTTTAGAATGGCCGCATTTTGAAGATAAGGTTTGCAGGTCTTCAAGGCAACTTATCGAAAATCACGAGTGCGTTCATCTATTTTCAAAAACAATTACAAAAATTCAAGTGGCGAGTGATCACTTACGAAACCAAATAAAAATGACTGGTTCGTTGTTTGATAAAAAGTTTGTAAGGAAATGCAACCAGAAACCGGTTATTGGGCTTATAAAAATGAAAGGCTGAATATTTAACATTACATTCATCTAATAACAGCCTAAAATCGCCCAAAAGCCCATAATCATGCTTGTGAAAATGAATAACAGGGCATATCAGCAAGCGAAAATTCACTTCGTATTGCAGCCCAAAAAGAAACGATCATTCGTACGATAGACGGGGCATTTTCGAAGAAATGGACTAGGCATTTTCAAAGCAATAAAAAAGGCATTTTCAAAGCAATAAAAAAGGCATTTTCAAAGCAATAAAAAAGGCATTTTCAAAGCAATAAAAAAGGCATTTTCAAAGCAATAAAAAAGGCATTTTCAAAGCAATAAAAAAGGCATTTTTTGAAGCAATAAAACAGGCATATCAAAAGCAGTAAAAATGGGCATTTCAAAAGCAATAGATTAGATTATAGTTTAGTTTAAGCCCCCCTAACCGCTACAAAAAAAGAGCGTATCAAAGAGAGGAAGGAGGAAGGCACCATTTAGTATAGATATTAGGGAATGAGGAATAAATGCAGAGGGAGCACAGAAACAGTAAGTTGGGAAAGAAGTTCATGAAACAAGATAAAAGTTGAAGAAGAAAATAGTAGGTGCTGAAAAACTGGACAGCAGTGAACCGAAAAAGGTGGTCCTTAACATAGCAAAAAATATTTTATTTCAACAAAAAGAAGGCCTACCTAACTCTCAGCTCGGGCTCTCACACATTTTCCCCCTGGGAGCGCTAAAGACCATAGATACAATAGTTGTATCCCCCTCAGGGGTTTCAAAAGCAATAAAATCTTCATTTTCAAACCCATAAAATGGGCATTTAGGAAGCCATAAATTGAGAATGTGAGCTAGCAGAAGATGCCTGAATTCTCAAAGCAATAAAATAGGCATTTCTGAAGCAATAGACTAGGCATTTCCGAAGCAATAAAATGAGCAATTCAAAGCCATAAAATGGGCATTTCAAAAGCAATAAAATGTTCGTTTTCAAAGCCATAATATGGGTATTTCTGAAGCCATAAAATGGGCACGTGAGCCAACAGAAGTCACGGGAGCTCACCCCGCTTGCCGGTGCGGTGCAGCAGGACAGGCCTCACGCCGCCCCCGCCCCGCCCCGCGCTCCGGCCCGTGAAGTCCGGGTCGTCTTCTGATGAGTCGCTCGGGATCTCGTCGTCAGGCATGATCAGCGCCTCTATCATCTTGCTGTACCTGTGGTGGCGGGACCTCTTAGTGGTGGTTGTGTGTTGTGTTCCCTTGCTGTACCTGTGGTGGCGAGACCTCTTAGTGGTGGTTGTGTGTTGTGTTCCCTTGCTGTACCTGTGGTGGCGCGACCTCTTAGTGGTGGTTGTGTGTTGTGTTCCCTTGCTGTACCTGTGGTGGCGGGACCTCTTAGTGGTGGTTGTGTGTTGTGTTCCCTTGCTGTACCTGTGGTGGTAGTTATGTTGTACCTGTGGTGACAGCATCTCTTAATGGTAGTTATGTTCTGGTGTGTTGTGTTCTTTTTGGTGTTCCCTTGCCGCATCTGTGGCAACACCGTCTCTAGTTCCAGTAACGTTGTGGCGTATTGTGTTCTCTTCTTCGGCAGCACAGTGATCTCATGAAATTTTCTCTCTCTGCCTTTACTGGTAAGTAAAGTTTAAGGACATTTCATTTTCCACTTCAACAGCAAAGTGATTATATTAAATATTGTACTGTACAACAGAACGATTTGATGGAATATTCTTATATTGTCGAGTAATGCATTAGGATATTATTCTCTGCACTTGTATAGTCGTGCAAATCCTGAAAGATTCAATTGTCGAATTATAAGGTCAAGTAATATACAGAAAAATCTAGACCCGTACATATTAACGTAGCCCATTAAAGCACATGAATTTGTTATCATGTACCTACTCATATTATAATAAATTAGAGAACAAAACAGTCATTATGAACTCACAGTTACAGGGTTTAAGACACGAATAACTAACAAATACATCAGAAATATATGCAAGCAAATTCACAACACTTAACAATAATAAAGTGTGGGCCTAATTCATTTTTCTAATTCTAATTCTCATCTTCTTAGCCATACAAATACTGTGAATCAAAAGTAATGAGAATCTAACTCTTCAGTCGACCCAAAGAATTTAAATCCCCACCTTTCTTAGCAGGCAAATGCATTTTTCCAAAGCAGAATCAAGTGTGTGACTAACATTCACAGAGGGCAACAATAAAGCAATCCAAGACCTTCACACACTGAAAGTGGGGCAAACACCGGGACAAAGCTCTCACTTCCAGAAGTGAAGGAAGTAAAGGGACAAAAATCACCCTTTCAGAAAGAAAAGAAAAACAGTTTATTTCGCAAAGTGAAGTCAGAAGAACTTCAACAGAAGTGAAGTGAGTACAAGGACAAAACTCACACTTTCAGAAGTGAAGTGAGTATAGGGACAAAACTCACACTTTCAGAAGTGAAGTGCGTACAGGGACAAAACTCACACTTTCACAAGTGAAGTGAGTATAGGGACAAAACTCACACTTTCAGAAGTGAAGTGCGTACAGGGACAAAACTCACACTTTCAGAAGTGAAGTGAGTACAGGGACAAAACTCACACTTTCAGAAGTGAAGTGAGTACAGGGATAAAGCTCACACTTTCAGAAGTGAAGTGAGTATAGGGAAAAAAACTCACACTTCAGAAGTGAAGTGCATACAGGGACAAAACTGAAACTTTCAGAAGTGAAGTGAGTATAGGGACAAAACTCACACTTTCAGAAGTGAAGTGCGTACAGGGACAAAACTCACACTTTCAGAAGTGAAGTGAGTACAGGGACAAAACTCACACTTTCAGAAGTGAAGTGCGTACAGGGACAAAACTCACACTTTCAGAAGTGAAGTGAGTACAGGGATAAAGCTCCCACCCCCAGAAGGCAGTACAGGCACACAACTCCCACACCCTCAGAAGGCAGTACAGGCACACAACTCCCACACCCCCAGAAGGCAGTACAGGCACAAAGGTCTCACTTGTTGCCCCTCTTGCGAGGCGGAAGCCTCCTTCTGCTGCCGCCGTCATCGCCATCTTCCGCCGCCTGCTCTGTCGCGCCACACACAGCCGTGTCTTCTGCTCGTCAGGGGCATCAGTGTTAATTTACACTCACTGCGGTGGGTTAAACTCAAGTTCAATATTCAACTCAAATTTTAAGTCAATAAGATCCTGTTGAAGGCACATGTACAAGCTTAAACTTGACCGCACGTTCAAATGCACAATGAGCTCATGATGTGTAAGAGCAAAAACATGACCATATGTATGACCGCAAGCATGACCGTAAGTATGACCTCAAGAGTGTCACCAGGCCCGACAGCATCACCAGGCAGGCCACACAACTCCCCACCTGCCAGAGGCACAACAGCATCACCAGGCAGGCCACACAACCCTCACCTGCCAGAGGCACGACAGCATCACCAGGCAGGCTACACAACCACCCACCTGCCAGAGGCACAACAGCATCACCAGGCAGGCCACACAACGCCCCACCTGCCAGAGGCACGACAGCATCACCAGGCAGGCCACACAACGCTCCACCTGCCAGAGGCACAACAGCATCACCAGGCAGGCCACACAACCCCCCACCTGCCAGAGGCACAACAGCATCACCAGGCAGGCCACACAACGCCCCACCTGCCAGGGGCACAACAGCATCACCAGGCACCAGCTCGGCGTCAGGTTGGTGCGTGTCAGGAGGGCCAGTGTGGATCATGCGAGCTCCTTGGGGCCCTTCCAGCAGCGTGATGGCCTGCACGCAACACATTTATGTCAGTTCTAGTGTGTGTGTACTAGTACAAGATGTGTTGAAAATACATCAGTTTAAGTTCTAGTGTACGTGAACAAGTACTTACTATACATCTTGAAAATATCTCAGCTCTAGTGTATGTGTACATATGCAACGCATGATGAAAATGTGTTGGATGAAATTCTAGTGTATATGTACAATGTACACAGACAATATGTCCTAGAAATACGTCATTTGAAGTTCTAGAGTATGTGTTCATGTACAATATATGCAGAAAATCCACTAATTAAACTATATAAATTAGTTTCAGCCTCCCCAACCACAACAAAAGATTTGACTTATAAGTTAGTTTAAACCTCTATAACCCCAACAAACGCGTTCCAAAGAGAGGAAGGATAAAAGCACCATTCACAATGAAGTACAAGGAAGGTGGAATCTATGCACAAGAAGCACACACACACACGCACACACACACACACCTTGCGAGGGCGGCCAGGTCTCCTGCCAGAAGAGTTGACAACCACGACCCCCTGAGGTGCGCCTCTCCCTCTGCCCCCTCTTCTCCCTCTGCGGCCCCTCCGCCCCCTCTTCCTCACGCCTCCCCTCAGGGCGGGGATCTGGGAAGGGTTGCGGTACAGGGCGTCCCCATCGTCCAAATCCCCTGAGTTGTAACCCCTACGGCCACCACGGGGACGGCTGTATCTGAGGCCAAAACATTATCAGTTAAGTTACCTCTACAGTTCATTGTATTATTTCGATGCAAATAAGGCATGGGGCAGCTGTATCTGAAGGTAAACATTCATCAGCAGGTCACATCTCCAGTTCAATTGTATCATTTAGACACAAATTATCTAAACACAATTACAAGGCATGGAGGGGGCTGTATCTGGAGCTAAAGCATCATCAGCAGGTCACAGATTGAATTAGATGTTAGTTTCTGCCTCCCTAACCGCTACAAAAAAAGACATTCTAAAGAGAGGAAAGCACCATTTAGTATGGAGATAAGAGAATGCAGAATCTAAGTAGAAAGGGCATAGGAACTCAGTAAGTCATGTCTACAGTTAAATTGTATTATTTAGATACAAATAAGGTTGTACCTGAAGCCAAAGTATCATCAGTAGGTCACATCTCCAGTTGAACTTTTATTTTGATACAAATAAGGGTGCACCTGAAGCCCAAGTATCTTCACAACCAAGTCACCTCTCTAGTTGAACATTATTATGTTAAATACAAAGGAAAGCTCAGAGATTCATTTTTTCTGTATGATGCTAGATGCTAATTTGATCATTCTGATTGCCCTATCCTAATACTTCATTTTTCATAAAATATTTCCTGCTACTTCTAAAATTTTAAATAACATTTTTTAACAGGTTTTAGGAAACCCACATGGCTGCTCTCTGTTACAACTTTTTCATGTTACATGCTTTTCATTTAGGCTGTAAAGATACTCATGATATAAAAACTTCACTACCAGAGTAACACCTAAGTTTAATTCATACCACAACATAAGGAGCATTACATTGTCATCTTTTAATAGCATAAGGCCTATTATACTTTCTTTCACAACACAGCTATGTTGGACATCACTTTCACTCAGCATTAGTAATTGTAAATTATTTTAGATAGTAAGTTAGTTTAAGTCTCCCTCACTAAAATAAAGATGTACTTAAGAACATAAAGGTCCCAAAAGAGAAAGGACGAAGGCACCCTTCAGAATGGTGTTATGGGGAAGAAGAATCTATGTACAAGGTTTGTCCCCACACCTAGCACATTTAAATGGCAAGACTGAAAAAAGTTTATCAAGGAAGGTAAAAGTTCAAGAAGGAAAAGATATTGAAAAAAGAGCAGCAGTGAACTGGTAAACGATGGTCCCTAACAAAATGAAACCTATTTTATTTCAACAAAAGGAATGCCTGCATAATCTTCAACACAAAACTTCAGTTTTTTTTCTCAGGAGCACTGATTTCAATAGAAACAACAGCTGTTTGTCCCAAAGAGAATCTGAGAATGTATTATTTAGAGAAATGTAAATGGAGAAATAGGGGAAGAGAATGTAAATTTACACTGAAGCAAATTGATTGCTGAGTTATCTTACTGGCATGTAACTCATCTTACTCAACCATCAGCAAGAAATGATGGATCATGTTTTCAAAACTCATAACCTGAACTTACTGTACAATTTCTAAAAAAAATCATAAAATTATTTTATTCAGTAGCACTATCATAAAATTACTGTAAACCTCCTATACTGAGGTTGTTAAAACACTATGAATCTGATTTTGTACATGCATACAATTCTCAGCAAAAAAATTGCCAAATCTCACATTAAATTTTAGACATCTGAAATTTTAAGCAACAGGTCAAACAGAGCCACTCCAGCAGCAGGTGGTATGATACATCACAAGCAACAATGTTTCTAAATTTCCGTAATTATCAACTCATCGTTAATAACCTGGGGTTACCAAATATGGTTATTACCAAATATAGTTAGTGTTCTGAGAGCTCCTAACACCAATAGAAAAATGTTTATAGAATTTGTACCTATCTAATTTGAATTTGTACCTATCTAGTATTTAGAATATTCCAGCAATGGCACATGAACAGCTTGAAAATATTTTAGGCTTGTAGTTGATTCATTTTGAGAAGAAATAATACGAGGAAATAAACAATAGCACTACTGAAAAATTACCATACCCTAAGCATATAAATGAAACCTAGGATAGTAACAAAACTAACCTCTGATGTAACCATGCACTTGATGAATGAAATCTATGATGATGAAATAATCCACTGACTAGCACAAGGGGAACAAAACCAACCTCAGTCAAGTACTTAATGAATGAAATCTAGGCTGACAAAAAAACCAGTGACTATCACAAGGTTGACAAAACCAACCTCTGATGTGGTCTGATCGGCACAGGTCCTCGTCTCCTTTGGAAGCTGAGGGGTCGTTTGTCTGGAACATCAACTACCAGTGCTTTGTGATCCCTGAGTCTTTGCAGGTCTTCTGGTCGTGGCAATACTGTCACTCTCCTGCCCCCAACGTGCTGCACAATACCCTGTGCACTGATAGCAAGTGGGCCAGAACCTAGAACGCGGCTACGTGATGACTTGTTACCAGCATTACTGCTACTGCTCCCTTGACGTTGTAATGAACTATGGCGAGTAAAATTATTTGGTTCAGAGCTAACGGAGTTTTGTGTGGACTGTGAGTAGTCAGGAAACTGCAATGACACTGAACTGACTGGAATAGCAGCACTACTTACAGGTGCAGATAGCACATTTTCAGTAGTAACTTGCGGAAGAAATATGGTGTTTTGATCAGCGTCTACTCTGACAACACCAAGCTGCTGTAAGAGAGCAAGACCACTCTGGGTGTTCAAAAAACTTAATGGCACTGATACTGTTTGGCCTCCCATGGTGCCTATCTGGAGGTACTGCGTGGCTGAGCCACCACTGGTGTCTGCTTCAGCTGCAATATAAGCCTCAGCAGGACCATTAAGTCCATCTTTAGACCGATGATCAAGCAAATTAAACCCAGAAGATGCCTCATCGTTTGCTGAAACCACTGATATTGAGCTTGTGTCTGCAACTTCAGTGGCATATTCAGGACGCATAACTAGGCTATTTGAGACCAGGGAATTAGGGTCAATGTTGAGGCCCCCACTAAGTTCCACAAAATTCACTAAGCTATTATCAGGAAGGAGTATTTGATCACTGCCAGTTGAAATGGTCAGCCCTTCTCGGCCATCCGAGTAGTGCACCAAGCTGGGGCTGGAGCTTGAAGGTAAGCCACTGTGGTACCGAGATAAATCTGCAGCTGAGTTTTCAGTCTGAATTTCATCAGGATATGCAATCATTTGATTAGAACTTGATTCTGAAGAGACTGCATAAGCGGTAGGATCAGACACAGTAAAAGAGCCAAGATCACCCGTGTCATCTTGCATCCCTGGAGCATATGAGACGAGATTGTCAGATTGGCTGCTAGACTCGTCCACATAACGAACAAGTGCATTGGATGTGTTGAAAGCATCATCAGCAGAAAGAGCATCTGCATCTTGCATGCTCCCAACATGCAAGTTAAGAGGATCTGACTCCACTCTAATGGAGCCATTTGTTGATATTTGCTGGTGGTGAATTTCACAGGAACTCTCGAGATGTGTTGAAGCAGAACTGTGCAGCTTATGGCTCTCATGTTGTAAAAGAGAGCTGTGTGTTTGGTACTCTGAAGGTTCTCCGTGTTGGAAGTTGGCAAGCCGAGCATGGGACGTACTGTAGTCCGGGAGCTTAGAGGCAGAGGCGGGAAGGCTGGTCGTGTGATTGCTGCCAACCAAATCTAAATTTGTGTTTGAGAAGCCAACAGGGTCCAAACTGCGGGAATTTTGAACAGCAGAAACACCATCTGAAATATGGTTATCATAAGTTTTCAAAGGTATAAAAATTACATACAAATAACAATAGATCAAAATAATGAAATAATACATCATAGTTCAATAAGACTTCCACTTCAGGAGAAAAAGAAAAACCTAATCTTCATACATACAGATATGATTCATCATATTTTGAATCTATTGATGAATATTTCTAAATGACCATAGTAGTGAGATTGAAATCTAACTTAGAAGGATCACAACAAAACTTCCAATTTTGAATGACTATAAAATTTGGTAGCATTTACTTACTTTTGATTTAACAAGATTTGTAAGATACAGACCAAATTTCAAGACTGAACACTTGAAAAGGTTAGTCTCCAAACTAAATTATTACATAATGAAACTGACCAAATATTTAGTAAGTTCAACATTTACCTGCGATAAATTCATGATTAGCTAATAAACACTCAACAAAATTTGAAGAAGGAGTACGAAAAAAAATACTTGTTCCCCTAAAACACAACTGAGGTGTCCACAAGAAAGAGAGGAAACAAGAATCAGTATTGAATTAATTTAGTATTGAATCAAGAGGATGAGGACAACCTGCACATAGAAAAAGCAGAGTATTAGAGAAGTTTAGAAACAAGCTAAATGTAGCAAAAAAACAACAGTAAACTAAAAAAAAAAGGTGATAATAAAAACTATTACATTTCAACAAATGGAAAAATCTACCTAATCTTCCACCCAGGACTTTACATCATCCTCCCAGAAGTTTTTATTCTTACAGATATGATAGTTGTATCCTACTGGAGAGATTTGTATGTGTATACATATTTGTATTTAATATCTATGCCCGTGTACATATACACCCATATATATAATACTTCTAATAGAAAACATAAATACAATATCAAATTAAACTTTCCTTCATTTTTATTTAGAATACTACCTTTTATGCTCAATTTATTTCAAGTTAGACAAACGCAATTGAGATGAGCCAGAAACTGGCCATGTGGCTCATTTTTGGTTTATCATAAAGTCCTCAGCTGTCAGACATCAATCATACATAAGTTTTAAACAAATATATTAATAATCAGAAATCTTCATGCACAGGTATCAATACATTGATTTTAATATCTCAAAATGTGACCATAACTAAAATAGTGATACAACAAATTTGGCAGTTTCTTTGCATAACTAAAAATATATAAACCAAGATCACTTCTTTTCTTGGTCATTATGGAGTTTAATGCACTCATGAAAATTAAAAATTCTATTCCAAAGAATCACTAAAGGAATACGTTTAAAAACGTTTTACAAGAATGACATTCTGCTCGCTGATGCATTATTTTTGAGATATAACAATAATTATGTTCAGATAAGAATAACATTATATAGTTGGTTGCATAGTCACCGCATTGTTGGGTCACACCCCCTTTTATGGTGGGAGAAAAAAGACTCGGTTTGGGTAAGTTAAGGTGAGCTACTTTAGTTTGATTTATGTTATTTTAGGTTAGTTTATTTAAGTAACCTAACATCACCTAACCTAACCTTACCCATCGTTACGTCAATACCATATTACAGCATATTTACGTGTCCATTCCTTTACTTTTATTTACAACGTTCTTATACCTTCAAAGTTGAATAATTCAAAAACTATGCATCAGCAAGCAGAATGTCATTCTTGTAAAATGTACAATTTTTTCAAGAGACGTCATCTCCAAAAGTACTTATTGTAGAACCATAATTTAGGCATCATTGGATGTGCAAAGGGTTGCTGCTTAACTAACAAGTCCTAGGATTATTCTGAATTTCAGAATAGGTTAGTTATTATAAAATTTAAAATGAAAAATTGAAAAAGTCATTTTTTCATGAATTTTTTAATGTAACTAAAATATATTATGAATTAAAAAAATCTTATGCCAGTAGATAGAAAAGCTCTTTGCGCATCTAATGATACCAAAATTGTTTTTACAATAGAAAAATCTCGGAGAAAATAGACTTAAAAAAAAAACATGAACCCTTCTCATTTTTTCCCCATTTCCTCCCATTACCTCCGTAATTATGGCAAAAATGGGAGAAGTTATAGACACAACCTCTATTTCTTTCTAAAAGTACATATGTTTGTCAATTTTCATAGATTTAGATTCTATACAAAGAATGTTACAGTCATTTTAAAAAATTAACTAAAATCTTCCAATCTGTAATTCTTTACAAAAATTTTTGGTCTATATGCAGTTCAACCCGTTCATGGAAATTAAAAATTCCGTTCCCAAGAATCCCTATAAGAACACATTTAAGAACGTTTTACACGAATGACATTCTGCTTGCTGATGAGTCATTTTTGAGATATAACAATAATTACGCTCAGATAGGAATAACATTATAAGGTCGGTTGCTTAGTCGCCGCATTGGGGGGTCACGCTTAGTGATGCAAAAAAAAAAAGTTTTTTTATGGCAGTTTTTTTTGCAAAAAAAAACATGTTTTTTTTTGTGTTTTTTTTGTTTTTTTTTGCACACACCAAAATTTTGTTAGGTATA
>JACJUY010007799.1:26220-41559 GCA_014220935.1 Platorchestia sp. MABIK
ACATAGTAGAGATACTAAGCTCTGAATATATTGATGGAGTCAAAATTCAGAGCTTAGTATCTCTACTATATATGTCTGATTTTTGATCACATAAAAATAAAATCAGACGTAGTAGAGATAATAAGCTCTGAATATTGACTCCATCAATCTAAGTTCTGTGGCTCCTGCTGTTCTTCGTAAGACTCCTATTGGTAATTGTGGGTTTTCTGCCACCACTTTACTGTATGGTTTCCTTTTGATGTTTTCATTACAAAAAAAAACATGACTAAAGAACATGGATATTAATATATTTGATGTAACCAAAATAACCATGCTATTTATTTGAAAACATGTTTTTTTCATTAAAAAATCATGACTAAAAAACTGGTTATTAATATATTTTATGTGACCAAAATCACGCTGTTTGATTTTACATGTTTTTTTACAAAAAATCACAATTTTTTAAATTAAAAATCATATTTTTCTAAAACAATCATGTTTAAAGAAATCAAATGTAAAAAACATGGATATTAACATATTTCATGTGACCAAAAAAAACATGCTTTTTGCATAAACATGTTTTTTTTACAAAACAATCATGACTAATAAACATTAATATTAATACATCTTATGTGACCAAAAAAAACATGCTGTTTTTTACAAAAAAATCATGACTAAAAGCCAATATATTTTATGTGAACCGCAAACAATTTTATTTAAAAACATGCTTTTTACAAAAAATCATGAAAAAACCTGGAAATTAATATATTTTATGTGACCATAATCCCGCTGTTTTATTTTACATGTTTTTTTCCAAACCTTTTTTTTTAAACAATCATGTTTAAAAAAAAATATATGTACAAAACATGGATATTAATATATTTCATGTGACCAAAAAAAACATGCTTTTTGCAAAAACAGGTTTGTTTTACAAAACAATCATGATTACAACAATCATAATAAACATGAATATTAATACATCTTATGTGACCAAAAAAATGCTGTTTTTTTTACAAAAAAATCATTACTAAAAACCAATATATTTTATGTGAACCCCATACGGTTTTTTTAAAAACATTTTTTTTTACAAAAATCATGAAAAAAACATGGATATTAATACATTTTATGTGACTAAAAAAACCATGCTGTTTTTTTTGCATTTTTTGATCAATATGCAGTCTAATGCGCTCATGGAAATTAAAAATTCCGTTCCTAAGGATCACTAAAATAACACATTTAAAAACATTCTACATGAATGACACTCTGCTCGCTGATGCGTTATTTTCGAGTTATTCAACTTTGAAATTTTCGTGTTTCATAGCAGTTCCAGTCAGTTGCGCGCTTGAGCTGGAGCTGTTAGAGTACGTTTGGGTACTTTGTAATTTATTATTAGCTGACCCGGCAGAGCCTGAACCCACTTCTAGGATATTTTAGTTAATAGCACAATAAACTATATTACCCAAAAATATTAGCGGGGCTGGGAAAGAGAATACTTAATCTATGGTATTCACTCCTGCGCTTTTGCTAATGTTTTATGGTGGCCACCATATTGAAACTGATGTCAACTGCATATCAATTTCAGTATTCACTACCCCAGTCCCACTAATGTTTTTGGGTGATAACCTTAATTGCGTTAACTAAAACATCCTAGAAGTGGGTTCAGGCTCTGTGGGGTCGGTAAATAATAAATAACAAAGTACCCAAGCGTACTCTAACAGCTCAAGCGCGCAACGCAATTGCTATGGAAGACGAAAATTCAAAACTTGAATAACTCAAAAATAACGCATCAGCGAGCAGAATGTCATTCTTGTAAACATTTTAAATGTGTTCCTAGTGATTCTTTGGAATGAAATTTTCAATTTCCATGAGCGCATAAAACTGCAAATTGACCATTTATTTTTAAAAAAATCATGTCTAAAAAAATATGGATTGAAATATATTCACTATGACCAAAAAATCCTGGTTTATTTTTAAACATGTTTTTTACAAAAAGTCATTAAAATCCATTTTTTTGGTCATGACTTTTTTACTTCTTTGTAAAAAAACATGGATTTTAATATATTTCATGTGACCAAAAAAAACATGTTTTTTCCAGAAATTTTTACATAAACAATCACGAACATGGGTACTAATATATTTCATCTGACCAAAAACTATGCTATTTTCAAAAAAAAACATTTTTTTTACAGAAAGTCACTAATGTCAATTTTTTAGTCATTTTTTAAAAAAAAAAAAACATTTTTCTTTAAAAAGCATTGTTTTTGGTCACATAAAATATATCAATATCCATGTTTTTTTAGTCTTGATTTTTTTTGTGAAAACATGATTTAAAAAAACAGCATGGTTTTTTGCCACATAAAATATATTAATATCCATGTTTTTTAGTCATGATTTTTCTGTTAAATACAATATTTTTTAAAAAAAGCTGCATTGGTTTTTTTTGGTCACATGAAATATGTCAAAATCCGCATTTTGTAGTCATGATTTTTTGTAAAACAAGATATTTTTTGAAAAACAAACATGGTTTTTTTTGGTCACATAAAATATATTAATATCCATGTTTTTCAGTCAAGATTTTATGGAAAGATAACACATTTTTAATAAAAAAGCATGTTTTTTTGTCACATCTCTATCAATGACCATAGGTAAAGATGTATTGTTACAACACACTATTTGAGGAGTTGAAGGTGATTCACATGCATTGTAAAATAAATGAAATATCAAAACATGAAACCACAGGAAATAAAAAATTTCATACAACCATAGAAAACCATGAATTAAGAAGTATGCTGTTTTATTTCTCAATCTGACATGAAAACAAATAATGTAATGTGGTTCTTTTCCTTGCTGAGTTATTTTTAAACAAGATATTTAAAAAAAAAATATCGATGTTTTTTTAGCCATGGTTTTTTTGGTAAAAAAAACAGTACGGTTTTTTTTTAATCACATCTCTAGTCACGCTCACTTTTCTGGTTGAACACCTCCACTTCTTGGCGGAAAATAACAGCCTCGGTTTACGTAAGTTCAGGTAAACTAATTTAGGTTGATTTAAGTTATTTTAGGTTAATTCATTTAACTAACCTATCCTAGGCTCACCCATTGTTATGTCAATACTGTATTACTGCATGTTTACGTGTCCGTTCCTTTGCTTCCATGTACAATGTTCCTATAACTTCAAAGTTGAATAATTAAAAAATAACGCATTGGCGAGCAGAAGGTCATTAATGCAAAATGTTCTTAAATGTGTTCCTTTAGTGATTCTTGGGAATGGAATTTTTAATTTCCGTGAACGGGTTAAACTACATCTTGATCAAATTTTTCCTACGTAACTCTAAAATTATCATGAATATCAAAATAATCCTCCATCTCGTCATGCAGCAACTTATTTTGCATCCAATGACGTCTAAATCATTGCTCTATGATAAGTACTTTTTGAGAAGACGTCTCTTTAAAACTTTGCACTTCATTTTTCCTCGTTGTCTCTAAAACTATGTCAAAAGTGGGAAAAAAGTTATGGAAACCACTCTTATTTCCATCCAAAAATACATTCGTTAGCCAATTTTCATAGATCTAGATCCAATGCAACGTTACAGCCATTTCCTTGATTTTATGAGGACGTCTCCCTTAAGAAATGTAGTTTCAGAAATGGTCAATGAATTATGAATTCAGTTTTTACCTTATTTCCTCTAAAATTTGGGTTTATCTCTGTGTTCAACAATACTGAGAGATTACCAACCCAGTAATGGTTGGGACTATTTTTGAAAGTATACCATATTAGCATTCTTCTTACTTCAAAATTTCAACCATTTTAATATGTTGCCTCACAAGCAGTGTTTACTTGACCCAGAACACTAACTTTGACTTTTAGATATCAACTTCTTGTGTTTTACTTGAAGTAATATGCCTGCTTGTGATTAATAATCATTTCACATATCTAAGTTGAAAAAGGGGTTATTTTTTAATCATAATTAGCCTGAAACATCAAAGAGGTCACAAAACATCATGAAACATCAGTCTTGAAATTAGTTTCTAGAATGTAGTGTTGTAGACAGAAATATAAATTTTCAATATAATGTGTAACACGAAAATTAAGAGACTGCAATTTTATATAGCATATGCAATATAGATAGCAGCAACTAGTCATAGAGGAAAACGAAACGTTTCATGCGCTAGAGAAAAAAAAAAGTCTTCGAGGCTCCAGTTGCTTAGCCTATTAAAAGGATGTAAATTTTGAATATGTTTTTTGCAAATGTACCTGTTCTACATGTCAATAACGACAGAGATTGTATTTAAAATGCGTACGCAGTAAGCTTAAATAGCCGCTAATAGCTTTATGAGATTCACATATAAGTATCACATCCACTCAAATTTAAAACTTGAGCCATGCCATGCTTGAATGTTTACATGCTTTAAGAAGAAAATGAATGTACAGTATTTAATATAAGATTGTTCCAATACTTTCTTCCATGACCAAGCTGCTAAGCACATAATTGGAACAGTCTTACAAAACTTTGATTTACCGTGTATTCAGCAAGCCCCTGACATCATTTAATTCTTAGCACAGAATGCGAACATACCTTCCTCCGAACGATTCGAATTTGAGCTGCTAATATCGTGCGATAAAGACATTTTGACGGCTTTAGCAAGCTTCACCCGATTCAGAACACCAAAATGATCAGTTCGCCATTGTGGTAAAAATAGTCGCGCAAGCCAATAGGCATCGAGATTTTCAATGACGTCACGCTAGATGCAGGCTAGGAAATTTCTTCTGCGGAAATTCTGTCCAGTATGAATTTTCTTTTTGAGTGTAATCGTAAACGTTATTGAAAAAGTTCAAATTAAGTGAGAGAAAAGCCCGGTTAGTATTACAAGGGTTTTTCGAAGAGTTCTTAATTGAATGGCTGAGGTTAAATCTATTGCTGAACGTGTCAATTCGTGTATCACGGGACATTTACAGTTCGTAATGTCTCAATACTATGTTTTCAATTAAATTTAACTTATACTGCGATTGAAATCCAACTAACTTCGTCTTTTTCATTGAATAAATAACTGCACTTTTTCTAATGTGTTTGTGTTTTTCTTTTTTAGATGGGAAATTCAATATTTTGTGCTAATGAATTCGCATTGTTTTTCAGATTACTCCTTACTCACGAGTAGAAATGGTGCAACAATTTTATGTTGTTCGGTGCTGCTCGTGTGGCTCGTGTCAAGTTCATATAGAACGAAAAGATGGGAAATTCTGCTGTAAAATGTGCGGCTTGAAGCAATCCGTAAGAAAGGTACGTATGATTCAATTTACGCAAAACATTTTGTTCATTTAGGACATCACTTTTTTTGTGATTCGTGTACCGACCTTTTTTTAGTTTTTTCTATATGCCTAAAATCTTTAAAATGTAGCCTCTTGTGAACATTGTGCTATTACTACTGAGGTAATAGGCCAATTCCACATTTGTTAAACATAAATAAACATAAAAAAGCTATAAGTAAACAAATTCACATATGTTTACTTGTTGAAATTGAATTGTGCGCGTTTCAAAGCTTCACTATTCGTGCTTATTGAACTATTTTGTTCAGACAAACATTGAGGATTGATACTTAGATTTGACTGTTTAGAATAAAATGAGAGCAAAAGAAATATGATTTTGTACTCTGTTTAATAGATATACAAAATTTAGTGTAAAAATTTTCACAAATGACTTTATTTAACGAGTAGTGTTAATGAAATGAATAAGGTAATGTTGACGAGACAACAAATAGAAGTAAGTAGACTGTGATATGTTCGACACATGCACTCATTTCAATAGAATAATGCTGGAGCTGGAAAAAGATAAACAAATAAATGTTGTACATATTCTCTATCAGATTCATTTTATGAGAAAATCACGTTACGCGTCGTATGTTGAAATCAGTGAGGACATTTTTGTCAATTCTTCTAATGTAATTCATCTAGTAATTTCGTTGGTGGTGTATAAAAAAGATATAAATATAATTGGGTTAGTTTGTAACATGAAGTGTCGTGCATCAATTGAGCTTATAAAAATGTATTGAAATCAGATTTCAAATAGTAGGCATGCTCTATTCAGTCTATTAAGTCACAAAATTGTCATTCCAATAGCTGAATGACTCGCAGAAAGGAAAAAAATTGTAATATCATAATTAATTCATTCAAAGCTCATGTTTTTTAAAACTACAGTTGATAAACTAAAGTATATTAGTGAATAAACCCTTGAGGAATGAAACAGTCATGTAAATTGGACCGTCATTTCAAAAATTATTTTGGGTAACTGATGTTAGAAAGAAACGATTTGTTGTCAAGATTATGCGTATGAAACGAAAAGTCAACTTTGTGGTTAAAGTTTCGATGAAAATATTTGCATTGAACTTAATTCGAGTACCTACAGATCAGTGAGCAATAATCAAGGGTAACGTATTTACTGTATTACCAATAATAAGATTGTTTCATCTACACAATGCATGTTGGCTACAAAGACTTGCAACTTTTGAAGAGGATGTCCGAAAGACCACTACAAAAATATCGCGCACATGCAGTCAGAATAACATATGATTTATGTTGAATCAAATCCGTTGATGGTTATGAGTAAGTGGTTGCTTGCTCTCTTTCTTGCTTGGTGTCTGTTCGTTTCTAGGTGTGGCCTGAAAGTAGCAAATGATAAAGTAGTAATCTTGAACACCAAAAAGAATAAGTCTTACTGTAAAAAAGTTAAATCCTAAACGTCACGGAATATTTTGTGCTAGAATTATGGAAATATTTTTTCAGCATATAATGGACATTTTTTTTTTCTTTAGGTATACGGCAAAGGCTCTGCGAGAGACTGCAGGCTGCACGTTCAGAAACTGAACAACTTCATCGCCATTAAAAACTCCGCGGACGAAGCACACCTCATTCGAGATGCGCTCGACACTGCAGCAAGCAAGCTTCCATCTGACGAGCAAAGGAATAACGAGACCGAGTGGCTGAGAGGTGATCAAAACTCAGCCCCTCAAACAGAGGTATATGTTCCCTTGATGTCGCATTCTAATAGTGTAGTTGAAGAGCAATTTAATGGCATTTCAGGACGCCAATCAGTGAGATATTGTCTCGGCGATGAAATAAATGGAATTACCTGCGATCAGGTGCCTCACTCGACTGAAGTGATGGAAAAACCATTCCAGGGTTTTCCAGACCGCAGCTTTAATCATCAGTGGGTTGATGAGGGGAGGGTGTACAAGAATCAAGAAAGTTCATTATCTTACGATCAAATTTTCCAACGGATTGAAAGAAATGACGAATCATTCATGGACTTTGAGCAATTTGCGCAAGAATTTAAAAAGGTCTATTCCTGCCGTGGAACTAAAAACCAACTTGGAGAAGTGTCTACCGTCCAGAGTCTACCTGGACCTTCGGGCATAGTGAAACTTGAGATGGACGCGAATGAACTTAAAACCACTAAGACAACTCGGGAAACAGAATTATTTGAAAATGAAGACGTGTCTGATGATGATTTCTGTTATCACGCAGCTTCTGCGAAAAGCATTGAAAATGCCTATAAGCTGAAAAGTTCTAGTGGAGACCCGTCGAGTGTCATGGCGCCATCCAGAGACCACTGGAAGAAACAGATACCACATGAGCTCGGTAAAAATTCACCAGTTGGAAGATCAAGACGATTTGCAGCAGACAAGGGTGAAGTTTTTGCTAACAAAAACATATACGCCCCAGCAGGTCCTTCCGCTTCCTCTGATGCAGAAGTAACAGTTGGAAAATCAAGACCATTTGCAGCAGACAAGGGTGAAGGTTTTGCTAAAAAAACTAAATACGCCCCAGCAGGTCCTTCCGCTTCTTCTCATGCAGAAGCAACAGTTGGAAAATCAAGACCATTTACAAATGGTGGGGATGAAGTTTTTACCAAAAAAGCTAAATGCGCCCCAGCAGGTCCTTCTGCTTCTTCTCAAGTAGAAGTTACAGTTGGAAGATCAAGACCATTTTCAGCAGATGAGGATGAAGTTTTTGCCAAAAAAGTTACACCCTCAAGAGGTCCTTTCGCTTCATCTCACGTAGAAGTTAGACAAATTGGCGAAGGACATACAGTGATGGTCAAAACTGGCTCTGATTGCACCGTTCATGGCTCATCCTCGAAAAGTACACTGTATTCGAAGTATTCAGGGTGCGATGATCTTGACGATCTAACGTTCTGAAAGTTGAACAGACATTTACTTTTTTGTGCAGATCAATCTTTTAGAATCCTTCACTATGAAACTGACCAGGCCAGAGAGTCATACATGTGTGAATTTCAGTAAAGTTTTTTTAAGAATACGTGTTCCAGTCGGATACAATTTCACTTCTATATTTAGAGCAATAAATCTTCCCTTGGGTTGAAGTTCAACTTCAGAAGCTAAGCTTAAAGTTTGAATTCGTAACTTGGAGTTTACAAATATTGCTTAATCAAGCTAAAATAAAGAAAGGAAGCATGCATTTGATTGCGAACACAGCGTTTGTTATTCCATCTCTTAATCACATGCGATTGGGGACGTGTTTTGAAAAATTATCCACTATTTTTTAGCAATGATGGTTCTCATTTTGCGTTCATATGTCAGTATAAAGATCTTGTTCTTCAGTAATTATGATTTTCCTGAACTGCGGCAATATAGACAATACATTTTCACAAAGTAAATGAATTACATACAAGTTTGTTTCAAATTGCTAATTAGATTATTAGTTAGTTTAAGCATCCCTATCCGCCACAAATGCGGTTCAAAGAGAGGAAGGAGGAAGGCATCATTTAGAACAGAGTTGAGCGAACGCTGAATCTATGCAGAAAGGGCATAGAAACAGTAAGATTAGACTGATTATGAAACGAAATCAAAGTCAAAGAAGAAAGTAGTAAGTGCTGAAAAACAGGACTGCATTGAACCGAAAAAAATTATCCTTAACATAAAAACATTTTATTCTAACAAAAAAAGGCCAACCTAACTCTCAGCTCGGGCCCTCACATTTTCCCTCTGGGAGTGCTAATTCCCATAGATACCATTCAAATTGCTCATCATTCGCCTTCCATAACCAGCATGTACGATCATTTATTTCAATACGGTATGTTTCAATCACATCGGCTATTGTTGTGTAACTGTGAGGAAAACAGCTTTATTGATTGCTTCATTGTAACAATCGAGTAGGAATATTTTCTTCAGCTTGATCCTAGCCTAATTAAGGGAAGGGAGTGAGTAAAGAGCTTGTCATGTCTATGTCGGTCTAGCAATTTTGTTTCGACTTGATGTTGTATTTCCAGTAGGTCGATTCTGAGGGAATCTGACGCGTAAGTTAAAAGGGAGAACCTATGTAAAAATGAAATTTTTTGTCAGTTTTCATGGCAGACGTTTCGGAATATTGTAATTCCGTCCATAGGCACAAACTTGATGTTGATTTTACCAACACCCATCGATATTGTAATTATTCTGTCTCAACACTTTCCGTTTCGTCTATCAGTTGTGCGCAAACCACCCGACCATTGGAAACTAACCCCGAATTAACGGGCTCTACTGCACACACATTTGCCTAGCACCCATCTGGGGTCGGTAACGCTAGAATAAAGATAATTAAGGACAAGCGGGACATAAAGGCACAGGGCTCACCTGAAGATTTCGAAAAGTATGTTCAGGCGAACAATCTTCAATGTAGCCGGCTGTCGAGGACACAAGAGTTCCCTGTAGCGAAGGTCGGATTGCCGTAGAGCAGCGGCACACATAAGGAGGTGCACACACGCCCACGGCTTAGTTCAGTCTGTCGTGTCGGTTTTTGGCTGACACGCTCGTCCGCTTCCCCGAATCCCTTGCTATGGCTTGGGACTCGTTGCAAGAAGAGCCGACGAACATTTTTAGTTTTCATATACGTTTTTCGCCGAAGATGTGAGAAACCCCCGCCATTGCTCCGCTTAGTCTTACATTACCAGCGTTATTATTTTTAGGCTGATCAAGCGAATCACAGCCCTTGAACTTTATTGCCGAAGGCTCTTAAATCTGCCTTACAAAGTCTGCAATGGACCTCAGCGTTCGAGCAATGGCTAGAATTTCGACACAGTTGTGTTCATGGGTTTCGAATTTTTTCTAACGTAGAGCAAACTAAAAAGGTACAATTTCGCTGTTTTGCTCTTAGTTGATTCAACCACTTTCGTAGATTTAAAAATGTTCACTGCAGCATTTCCACCAAGTATACTTAAAGACCTATATATTTCAATTTGTAGAGCCCGATGAGTTGAATATTCTCTATCAACTTATAAAAATATACGTTTTTCCTTTCTTTTCCTTCAATGAATTGAAGAGTTATCCCTCTTACCTCTTTAGCTCATCGTCTCTGTTTGTTATGGCCACTTGAGTGCCTGTATAAAGAAAGAAAAGGAAAAGGTTATTTCCAATAAGGATGATACATAAACCATCGTTGGTTTTTAAAACATCAACATGAAGAGCCTTAGTTGATTAACCCATACGAGTATCGCAATAACTTTGGTGTTGTTCTGCAATAGCCAGACTGGAATAAAACCTAGGGTTTTATTGCCTTAGTTAAATGTTATGCAGAGCTACTCGCACTGCGGAAAAGACGTGAAGCTTGTGATAGTTTTCAACGTTGCCGCATGTAAATGTAACTTTTACGAGCTCTGGAACTATTATTCCTAGATTTCCTGGCGTCAATGGGTTCCTTTCCTACGTCTGGCCTTATTTTTTTAGAAACTTAGTGAAATCTATCCACTAGAGTAATTTTTTGCTTTGTTTTCAATTGTTCATACATTGGCTTGGCTGTTATGCAGCCCAAATGGCATGGCGAGTAACCAAAAAATATTTGTGTCGAGATTTTGTATTATAGAAATGTGCAGTTTCATTTTTAAAATCAATTTTTCATATTAATTTTAAGTAGATTTCTTGATCACCGTGGCATGGTGGTTGAGAGCGAGCTCTTTTCACGAGAAAGGTCGCCGATTCGACTCCTGACAATGCCAAGCTAGTGAATCTCACCGATTGAAAAGGGAGAACTTATCCATAATTCCCCACTCTACCAAGTTATTGACAATGGGTACCGGTTCAACCGGGGTAACCGTCATCAAATCTTGATGTTAATAAAAAGGTATTTAAATATCAATGCACAAGATAATGTGTATGAGGCGTAATAAGAATCAAATATCCTATGTATCTTTTACTGCTGATGCTCTGGCAAAACTATGGTTATTGATGAATACAAATTTTACTTTGAACAAATGAGTTCAAAATACCGTTGTATTTTTGATATCTGTCTTCACCGACAAAGATGAACTGTGTGTCTCTGTTGCTAAGCACGACTTAGCTAACACACGTCGAACGACCTTGCGTTGAGACTGTGGTATTTCGCTCGATAAACTCTTGCCCATTACTTAACATCCAATGCACAAAACTTTGCAGTTAAATTTCAAGGTATCCGTAAATTTCGCTCTTTTTTGTTGACGGAACAAACCTTAATGTTGAAAACGCATTGCAGCTTAACGGGGAAAAAACTGTTCTCCCCTCTATAAAATGTTAAGAAATTATTGATGCGCTCACGATTGCGAAAGATAAAATAAAAGATCATCTGAGGGTAATATCAATTAAATCATAGGGTTACCATCCACAGATAGTGCAATATTTATTGCGCTAATTTCACGACTGAGGCTACTCGCAATTTTCTCTGTCTTTTCACTTGAAACTTTCCAGAAATTATTTTGAAATAGAGAATTTCCATGGTCTAATACAGCTATGATATGTAGAAATAACGCAATGATGTGCAGCTTGTGTTTGGTTTTACACCTTGCAGAAAAAAGCATTTGATTTCAATTAGTTCAAAAATTAGGAGCTCGCATCTACTTACTGTTAATTAGGCTTCGTAATGTAAGTCTCTACATGCTTGCCCACAGAAGTAAAACGAATTATAGGGAAACGTTCAAGAATATTTATAAAATACAGCTTCCCATATTTACCTATGTTATCATGACTATCACTTAAAACAGAGCATGGAGCTGTTGCTTTCTCCCTCTGATGGTGTCAGTTACCATTGTCGAGTTGGATATATCTTACAAATTAAAGCAAATATGTACTATTAAGGCGAATACGCACTATCTTTGTAAAAAATTTCATTAAAAAATAACTCATTACAAATAACAAATATAGATCCGCCTTTTTCTACGAGTTAGGATATTACTCATATGTAATGTAAATAACGGAAAAAAATTGTTTAAAATTTATGAACAAATTGTTTTAATAAAAGAAAAAATTTAAGAATTCTTGAAGTTCACTTGCTCTGTTCAAATAAGGTATTTCATAGATACAGGTCAATCGAGTACATTGTTTGTACAGGAATGCACAAGGAGAACACTTATGGAGCTGGAAGGCCATGAATTCATGCAGTCGAAGAGCTGCCGGTGTATGACCTTGAAAATAAAGCTTTGGGAGACGAAAAAATGTAATTTTCGAACACAAATATAGGTCCCCATGTTTAGTTTTATTCCTCTGTGATGATTAATAGCCATAAATAATGTATAAATGGTATACATAATTATTTAATTATTGTGCCTCGGTGAAGGATTAAATACCAGCTCTTTAAACTCAAGGACGACCAGTTTTTTGTAGGCGTTAATAAATATGATTGTGTCACATCGTTTAATTTTTTGAAAGAAGGTTTTTTTCGTAGTTAATTTATTAATATTTTATATGTAGTAGTTTGTTGCAAAAATAGTTCTAAATTATTCTATATATAATGAAAAATTTGGATATAACCCAGCCCATCCCATTCAAAGGTTCCAACAATACGCGACATTTCCAGCTACTTTTAAACTTCGTCAGCTGGTTATTTAGTGAAACATAAATGACCAGACTTCTCAAAATTTGTCATTTAAAGTGCTAATTTTATGATTTTTTTATTAAGGAATCTCCATTTGTTTTCGCGTTTCATGATTATTTTCAGGTCGATTATAGATATCGCAACTCGGTCGTCGCTGACGTTCCGCGATATGTTGTATAGTTTAGAAATTTGCTTTAGATTGTAACTGTATTTAGCTGTTATTTCTATTTTATTTATGTACGTTGGTGTCATGTAAGCGGTCTAAGGTCTCTCTTATATGAGGTGAGTTCTGTAAAACAAGATTGTTATCTTATTTCAGTGGTATACCCGTGACAAGTGTGTACGTTGAACAGCTGGTTGTCAGAAAGTGCCAAGTTTCTAGCTGCCGCTAATCAGAGGTTGTTGTGGGTGGTCACCTGATCAATTATTTCGATTATTTCTTTTACTACTTAGATGGTAATTGTATTTATAGCAGTATTTTTTTCTGGCCTACAATTTTCCAATTCATGATTTTATGTTGATTACATAGCTATTTCCACTTCAAGAACTTGAAAATGAACTCGGCATATTTCGTGTAAATGCACGTATACCGTTGAATGGAAATCAGCTGATGTATTCTAATTAGGTGTGAAACTTTCGTTAGACAGCGTAGATAAGCCTAAGGTGACTCTTTTTATTCAGAACTTAAATCTCTGTACTGTAAAGACGTACATTTGGTTAGACGTCATGTGAGTAATTCGTCGGCATAACTTCTTACTAATTTACCTTTAGTTCAATCAAATCGCTTTTGAAACTCTGGACCTAATGATAAGAAATTGAATGTTTAATTCATTAACTGAATTTCTGTTGAAATATATGTCAAGTCATCAGAACCCAACTTTCACCTTGTTACTCTTTTTTTTTGTACCAGGAAAATATTTTGATGTTCTGGGATTAAGTATTTTTTAAGTATTTTAAATAGGATCAAGTTTATTTAACATAAGACTTTTGATTAGAAATTCATTTTTTAAATCGTCTTTCATTTTTTGGTCAACATTTACTGCTATTAGTACTGTAGTAGAGACTTGATAGAACGTATTTATCTGTGCAGCCATTTTGGTGCTTGTAATGTCAAATTGACACCTTTTATAGTGTGCCAACAGCATTTTGATGGATTTTATCCTGTCAAATTTGGGGCCAGGATTTTTGAAGATTTGCTGAACTCTTTGGAGATTAAGTTTTATCTTACAAAACAAATTCTACTATACTGCACCATTTATAACATGCCAATAGTAAAAAGATTTTTATTAAAACATTTAGAGCATAAAAATGTTATGGTTTCCTTGTGATGTTAAAAAAAAATGATTGTCATAGAATTTATTGTATGAAAACTCTTGAGAAAATGACAAGTTTTATAAAATATACATACTGGTGAAAATGTGAAAAAATTATTTTATATCCAGTGTATAGCTGAATATAATTAATTTTCAGTTCTTAGCTGCTTTGTATGGCATGATAGGGATTGACCTGAGGCATTTCTGGAGTTTAACTACCCCCATGATTTTTGGAAAATATCAGGAAAACTTAAAAAATACCATAAATGAAATGTGTTTTAAATTTAATTTTATATCAACCATGCAAGTTTCATAAGAATTTAACCATACTTAAAAATTAGATTGATTATGAGATGAAAAGGTAGCAGACACAACAAAAACCTTCCTAATAAAATTAAGCCAATCAACCACTGTATGATCGTCTAAATTCTAATCCAATTTCAAGCACAAACAAAACTAATGTTTCAAAATTGGTGGGATTGGAAGATGGCTTCCCACAAAACTCTTTCTCTTTGCAAAAACAAAAGTATTAGATTTCCATCTAAGAAAATATTTGGAACACCAAAATTTTAAAGCCAAAGCATTCAATTGCATGGAAGAGCCACATTTGCACATTAGTCAGAATCATATTGTAAAACTATAAATATGCTAATAGCAACACTTCACAGTTCAATAAATGCTCAAGATCTTCTAAAATACTAACAAACATTCAAGTCGATAACCTGACAGAGAAATACTAACAAACATTCAAGTCGATAACCTGACAGAGATGGTCGATAACCTGACAGACAAGATTTTTTCTAAAAAATGAAGGAGAAAATCGGAAAATTATGAATAATGAAATGTTCCAAATTCAATTTTACATACACTGTTTTAGTTTCATAAAAATTACACTACTAAAAAGATTATGCATTGGATAGTTAAACTTCAGAAATGCCCTGACCTGGTTATAGTAGAAAGAAAATTTAATTTATTAGTTCATTAGTAAAGTTTCTAATACATTTTTATATATGTTCTATAGCTTATGTCAGTTCAGCGTACTAGAATATTTATCCGAGTAGGCAAGGAAGGTTGACAAAGTTGTACGGTAGCTTTTAGGTTACAGTATACCATTTGAGGTGTTGCTGGGTTGCAGTGCACCACTCAGGCATTGTTGGGTTGCAGTGCACCACTCAGGCATTGTTGGGTTGCAGTGCACCACTCAGGCATTGTTGGGTT
>JACJUY010007800.1:5541-39852 GCA_014220935.1 Platorchestia sp. MABIK
AGTGTGTTGTGGTGTATGTGTTGTGGTGTATGTGTTGTGGTGCATGTGTTGTGGTGTATGTGTTGTGGTGTATGTGTTGTGTATGTGTTGTGTATGTGTTGTGGTGTATGTGTTGTTGTGTATGTGTTGTGGTGTATGTGTTGTGGTGTATGTGTTGTGGTGAGTGTGTTGTGGTGAGTGTGTTGTGGTGTATGTGTTGTTGTGAGTGTGTTGTGGTGAGTGTGTTGTGTATGTGTTGTGATGTATGTGTTTTGACTAAGTGGGTGCAGCAAAACTGTGGAGATCCTCGCGTTGAAATAGTTGTGCATTATCCGTGGAGTTTTATGTAAACTTTGACATCATTTCTGTACATGAGAAGTAATTTGCCGGAGGCTAAATAGAATTTGTGTATGAATATTCTGAGTCCTTGGAACAGCAAAGTTTACGTCAATTCCTTGTACCGTTCTTGCCATAGATACTCCTGTTCAAAGACATGGGACTCCTTCCTCCCTCCTCTCTTTGGATCGCATATGTTGCGATTCGGGATGCGTAAACTAACAAATAATCTAATCCAATCTAATCAAAAACTCGAAAGAGGCGATACTGAAATTTCCATAACAAGCCGTGTAAGCCCACTGTACTATTTACATATTTTACAGAAGTTATTTGAATCGCTACCTGTCCATTGAATATATCTTACGGCAAGTAATTAGTGAGTAGAACAATACTGGGCAGAGGAGTAATGGGTAGATATAGGGTGGTGTGTAGGGCATCCACATGTCTCAGGGCATGTAGGATCGGCACTAACATTAATCTTACATCTTCAAAGAAAATAACGATGACTTACGACAGAGGAGAGAACTAATTTTAAGGTATACAAAAAGGCGAATTTTAGAATGACAGTTAATAATAGCTTGACACGAGAGTCGGGCCAGAACAAAAATTACACTAGAGCAGTTCTGAATTTACGATGTGGTTAAAGGCGCAGTCGCAACGATCTGTGGGGCAGATAAATAGAAAGCACTCTTAGAAGGACATCAAGTACGACTAGCGAAAGAAATAAAAACCGCCACAAGAATATAAGCTTGAAGCTAATACACTATGTCATACTACACTATATCAAGAAGAACTATAACCACAGATGAATCCCAGCAGTACACTTCACTATTAACTATCTGTATATTCACCTGTAGTGCGGGGCGGCAAGCATTTGCGGTACAACGCTACGAGCTCCGAGGTAGTGATTGAGAAGTAAAATTTTATTAGAAGAATGTCGGACTGATGTCCTTACAATAAGATGGACTTTAAATATGATATGTATGTACGTAATTGCTGAGTCATCCCTGCGATAGCGGGTAAAAAATATGCGTTTTCTCAGTCTGATATATTTGGTGAGTTTGTGTCTCGCTTGCATTACTGAAGTCATTCTCTTAACTTGTCTGAAAGTCGCGGCAGTTCTATACTCCATTGAGACTGATGGAAATTTTCGACAAAATATTTCACGCAGGTTTGCCTTCATAATTATACTGTTGAATAAATTATGGCAATTTTTTCAAGCATATGAAATGAGATATTTTCGCTTATTATTTTTTAATTTTTTGCGACAGAACACTTTTGTTCAGTTTGCGACAAGTCAGTTGACTTGAGTTTTTTAGTTGACCCATGAGTTGACCCATGAGTTGACCCATCAGTTGACCCATCAGTTGACCCATCAGTTGACCCATCAGTTGAACTGTCTGATCAGTTGACTTGAGTTGACCCATTACTTCAACTGTCTTATAAGTTGACGAATTGATCCATTGGTTGAATCGCACCATTAGTTGACCATTTATGTTGCTGTTGTAGCTGCCTCTGTACTCTATTGTTGCTGCTAGTCTAAGCTGTTGTTTATGCTCTTGCGACTATTGCGCGCTATTGATGTGACTCTTGCATGCTATTGATGCGACTATTGCATGCTATTGATGTGACTTTTGCATATTATTGATGCGACTATTGCATGCTATTGATGTGACTATTGCATGATATTGATGTGACTTTTGCATGCTATTGATGTGACTTTTGCATATTATTGATGCGACTATTGCATGCTATTGATGCGACTATTGCATGCTATTGATGCGACTATTGCATGCTATATATGTGACTATTGCATGCTATTGATGCGACTATTGCATGCTATTNTATTGTATGCTATTGATGCGACTATTGCATGCTATTGATGCGACTATTGCATGCTATTGATGTGACTTTTTCATATTATTGATGTGATTTTTGCATGCTATTGATGTGACTATTGCATGTTTTTGATGTGACTATTGCATGTTATTGATGCGACTATTGCGGGCTATTGATGCGACTATTGCATGCTATTGATGCGACTATTGCATGCTATTGGTGTGACTTTTGCATGCTATTGATGTGACTTTTGCATATTATTGATGCGACTATTGCATGCTATTGATGTGACTATTGCATGCTATTGATGTGACTTTTGCATATTATTGATGCGACTATTGCATGCTATTGATGTGACTATTGCATGCTATTGATGTGACTATTGCATGCTATTGATGCGACTATTGCATGCTATTGATGTGACTTTTGCATATTATTGATGCGACTATTGCATGCTATTGATGTGACTATTGCATGCTATTGATGTGACTTTTGCATGCTATTGATGTGACTTTTGCATACTATTGATGCGACTATTGCATGCTATTGATGCGACTATTGTATGCTATTGATGCGACTATTGCATGCTATTGATACGACTACTGCATGCTATTGATGCGACTATTGCGTGTTATTGACGTGACTATTGCGTGTTATTGACGTGACTATTGCGTGCTATTGATGCGACTATTGCGTGCTATTAACGCGACTATTGTTCAGTATTCCTCCGACTATTGAACAGTATTGATGCAAGAATTGCACGGCATTCTTTCAACTCTTGAGCATTGTATTTGCTGCAATTCCGTAAAGTTAAGACTCTTCAGTGCAGCTTGCTTGATGGACTTTCAAAGTTGTCCAGAAGCCGCCTCGCCACCCAGTCCATTGGATAGGTGAAATTTGATGAGTTTTACGACAACAAAAGTCCGTCTACAACCGCCCTCTCGCCCTGGGCGTAAAATTTGGGGCTGGAGCGGAAGAGTGTAAATGTTACTGTGTCTGAAGATCATTTTACACAAATAAAATGCTAATGTTTAAAACATTCAAGCTCATTAAAGACATTTAAAGTAATGAAGAATACTTAAGTTTGCTAAAATGAGACATCTGAAATAACGTTAAGAACAGTCAATTTTATTAAAATAGGATATATAAGTTAGAGTTAAAAACACTCACCTCTGTTAAAATAAGACATCCAAAGTATTATTACGGACACTCAAGTTTATTAAACCAAGACGTTTAACATTTTGCTATAAAGCACTTACCTTTATTAAAATAAAACATTTAAAGTGATGCTATAGAACACTTAACTGTTTTAAAACAAGACATTTTTGTTTTGATAAGTTTGCTGCAAGCTTAGAGTTCTCGTACGTCCAGGGGAGGAAAAATATACATTCTAAGTTCGCTCTGTAAAACTTCCGCTCAGCTTTCGACATGCCTGAAGGTAATTTTTACCGATAGTTTGACGCACTCTAAATGTTAAAAACTCTGTCTATTAACTTCCTTAGGATGTGAAACTTTCATTATTTCAAGCTCACAAGCTACGATCCTTGTTTGTAAGTAATAAACTTGGTAATTCTTTAAACCTTGCACTTTAGCTCATTTTATTCGGCATTCTTAAAAACTTTTAGTTGAAAACCCGAGCTAAAGCATAAGTTGAACCAGCAACAATGTAGAATAAAACGCCAGGTGTCTCCTTAAATTTACAAATAAATTTGTATATTTTTTGTGCGTATTTTCTCCCATCTCAGTGGGATTGTCACTGAACACATTAAATTGGTTGGTGTAATCGCGGGTACTATTGGGATGGATATATTTGTTTGGCTTCCACATCTGCAAGATTCATTCAAACAAAATATCAAACCCGTCATTTTTGACGGGTCGCGTACACTAGTAAAACACAAACCATGTCCACTGAACACCGCCGCAAGTCTCCTCTTTACCGCAAGATCCGGACGACGTAGCGACGACGTGGTCATTTTTCGTCGTCCCGATCCCGTCACAAAAGGCGCGACATGTCGTGATAACACGACTGCCGCGGCGACATGTCAACTCACGCCCCCGTCAACACGGCCTGGCAACTTCTGGCACCTGGAGAACGTTCTTGCTTCACAATAACAATGCGTCGTTCCCTCACTGCCTTTCCTGGCACATCAGGCCTCGGCTTGATGTTGATTTTGGGTGCTGTTTTGACGGCCGCCGACATGATGGTCCGTTCTACTATAGGAAGAGAGACTAGGTCTATTTGTTTGTTCAAGTGAAAATAATTAAATCCTGTAGATAAGAGGCATTCGCGTTAATACCAATTTGATGCACGAGGTTAACTTGAAAAGAAAATAATTATTTTTCTTTTACATGCTTGTTTGAATGTAGGCGTAATTACGTGTGAAGGTTGCATACATGTGAAGTTTTCATGTTTTGTAAAGCAGGTCAACAAAGAACAATTAAAATTTAACGCGATCAACGAGTGAAGAGAGAACTGTAAAATGAGAGTATTGCTAGAAAAATTGATATCGTTTCGGACTGTTAATTGTTTACAGAGTCATTTTGTGAACGCTCTAGCCTGGCTCCATGGGTACCCAGTGAATCCCACAAGAACATCAATAAATGTTTTCCTAATTATCTTTGAAAAAAGAAAGTAAGATTACATGTTGAAACGTGATTGTTATAATGAAACTAGTGTAAACGCTCTTAAAAATGATGGGATTTAATATTTTGCTTGAATGAATATTGCAGATATGCCATTAAAATATTCTTGTATTTGTGCACTGGCGAAACTCGTATCACAGATACGGTCATTGAGCGTCCATGTGAGCGTCACAGACACACGCAACAGGGGGACACCAAACTAATTAACTCACCAAGGGAATCATCAGGAAAGATTGTAGTACAGAAACAAACAAACAAACATCGGCATCTACGGATGCTTTATTTCCAATTGAAGCATGATACATATCACCTTTTACATTGGTTTTTCAAATGCCTTATAACTAACACGAGGACGCCATGACGCTTTCCCCCGGTCAAGACCGGTACCCATTTCAGACACCTGGGGAGAGTGAGGCCTTGTGCTTAGAATTTTTCTCCTAGACCCAACAGAGAAAATCGCCACCAGCGCCGAGACTCGAACCCGGGTCTCCCCGCACGGAGTCAGGTCCTATACACACACGGCTATGGCGAGCACATTGTGATATGCAATGCCCCGCCGAACTCGGTATCCACGATACGGATTCGAGTACATAAGGCTCTGGATCTCTCTAATTGTTTTGAAAGTGACTTATTATAGAGCACTTGTCCAGCGAAAATGAGTGTATTAATTTAAGTACCTGTTAAATGAAACTAAGACCACCTGTTGCTAATTTCTTCCTATCTATTCTTAAGAGCGTGACACGTAACATTTAAATGTACAAACACACGGAGTTCATTCTTTGTAGTAGATGAAAATTATAAATTTTTTAAGCACGGATCTCGAGCTTCCGTTCTCCTTGGATCTCCACGAGACTTCTCGAGGAAAAGCTTAGCTCGGATACGAGTTTGAGATCAGAGAGAAGAGCTTCTCTCTTCCCTCTTCTCTTCCCTCCTCTCTTCTTTCTTCTCTTCCGTCCTCTCTTCCTTCTTTTCTTCCGTCTTCTCCTCCCTCTTCTCTTCCTTCTTCTCTTCCCTCTTCTTTTCCTTCTTCTCTTCCCTCTTCTTTTCCTTCTTCTCTTCCCTCTTCTCTTCCTTCTTCTCTTCCTTCTTCTCTTTCTTCTTCTCTTCCCTCTTCTCTCCTCTCGTATTCTCCTGCCGGCAGCATGCTAAGGGCAAGTGGAAATACTGAGATTTACAGATATTCGTGAGCAAAATAAAATCATTCAAAGACCTTGCTGTAACTATTGGGGCTAATAAAAAAATGTATTCACTATTTTGTCATATTGCTGTGTTCTTTTGTGTTTATTGGGGCATTTTCCCAGCATGAAAAGATATCAGCAAACGGACTAACTCAGCTTGATGACATATAATATATCACTTTGATCTGAATAAGAATGAAATATCCTCTGAAGTTGCACTGTGATCAGTAGACAAACACGGATCTCGAACATGTATCTTAAATTGTCAATATACTTGCTTGTTAAATATTACAAGCATTTCAGAAAAATCTCAGCTAGCTGCATACGAGGGCCCTATTTACGCAGCGTAAACATTTACTATATTTGCGTATTGAAAATAACAAGTATATTAATTAAAGAAAATCCCGGGGACCTTCTCACTAGGGCCCTATTTACACAGCAAATACAAGCTCAGGGTCCCGAATAGTACGAGTGAGTTGAGAGGCAAGATGTCATTCAAGTGAAATAAGAGCACGGGAGAATAAAAGCTGCCGCTGAGGTGAGAAGCTGTCGTTTGGAGCCACAGAACAAAGCTCGCAGCAGCGGACGCTTCCTAAAAAGCAGATTTGCCGAACGTGTCCGGATAAGCGCGGACGGACTGTGGTGCTTGTACAGCTGACCGTGTTATAGGCCTGTCTCTCTCTCTCTCTCACACTTAATGTCTCTCTTTGTCTCTCTCTTTCTCTGTTTCTCTCCCTCTCTCTCTCTCTCAAAAGACGTTTTTGTTTTTATGCTCACTTTTACTATACCGTATTCATTCTACAACTAAATGCCGTCATTTTATGCAAAAATAACCATAATTTTATGCAAAAGTATTGCGACTGATAATAAAAAACAAATTTCGCAATTTCCGGTCAAAACTGGACTTAGCACATGAGTAAAACGGAGGACTTCCTGCCCAGGGTTGGTCAAGGCGATTTTTCAATGTGTTCACTTTGCTAGAGGGCTGAAAAATTTTCGCAGAAAGGAAAGAGCTTGCTGATTGGTTTATGTTTTTTCTGATATTGATGTTATCGTCAATGTCAAAACCTTTGTCAGGTCGCATAGTTGATGACCAAAAATATATATATATATGAATATATATAAATATATTTATAAATTTATTTGCAGTGTCGATTAGTGAACTTCGTGGTCATATTTTTACAGGGAAATCCGTTCGATTGGTTTAGGCGGAACTTGCCATGTGTTGAGACATTCATGATGAGGTGAGACGAGGCAGAAATGAGCTAATAGATATTTAATTCACTCTGAAGACCCATAAGACATTTTCCAATCCACAAAATCTATTCCGAAATTGAATTAATCTTGCTGTTCAAATCAAAATTGCTGTTCATATGGTGCTGCCACCAAGAATTATCTCCTTTCCGCTTTTGTGAGGCGCAAGTCGCGAGCTTTTCTAAATGATTATTAAATTATAAAGCCTCTCTTCACTGTGGGAAGCCGTATTCGGCTCAAAAGATATTACTCGAATTTATAAAACTCTCATAATATTTCAGGCATTTACTCTCATTGCAGAGTAATCTGGGGAAATTCAATGTTAGATGATGAAGATGTTCTCAAGGATTATTACTTAAGATTAAAGAAATTTTCATTAGGTCAATTCTTAGGAAGTCTCACGCGTGAGATAAAAAGGAGAACCAATTTAATGATGAACCTTATTTATTTTTTTTGACGAACGCTTCGGAATTTTATAATTCCATCTTCAGATTAAATTATAATTATCTCTTCAGATTAAATAAAATTAAGATAATTAATTTCTCGTTTGTTAACATCAGGATGGTGGCGACAGAAGAGGCCGAGAGGCAACACGAAAAGCTTTTGATGATAATAAATTCAGGTGATAATTTAATTTCAGTTTCAATTTTCGTCTTTCAAACGAAGTACGAAACTTTACATGCAGCGCTTTGTGAGACTGCCATGCCAGGACAATCTCGTTTGTTAAAACACTGGCGATTAATTTTTTATAAATTTGACTCACGGATGTTTGGTTGATTTACATCACTTCAGGAGAGGTGAAGAAAAACCTCAGATCTCTTGCTTCTGATCTAATTCAAGTGATATATGTATTTCTATTCTATTACTTCTGTTAGTGTCATCATTCCCATTAGTAAAATCTGTACAGCAAGTGAGTTATTTAAGGTAGAATCCATCTCGTATCATTTCATTCTTGCGTAGTTGGCTCAGTGAGAGGCGGTATTTTGATTTGTTAAACTCGTTCCCCGATGTCATTTTGGTGCTGTGTTTGTACTGACTTCCTTGACGTCTCACAATCAGTCCCTAAATGTTTGTTTCTCTAATGTTCTTAATGTGTGCTGTACTCCTTCATGTTCAAGTGCATCTCACATTAATCTGCAATTGTGCTCTTCTATCCACGCACGTATTCATGCATGTGAGTGACAGCTTCGTGCGGCCCGTCATGAGCATAATTCGTGTTATCAACTGACAACTGAGGAAAATGATGAAGCTCGGTCGTGAACCATCAATTTCCCCTGCAGCCTTCCCGTGTCCTACTGCATCCAATTATTGAACAAAAAATCATTCGGGGTCTACATAAAAAAATTTAATCTGCATCGGCAGTTACATCACAAGCGCGGAATACGACCTGCGTCTGTGGAGATGTGGCCTAATAATGATTCGGGTTTGAGGAATTTCAAGTCTTCTGGTTTTTGGTAAATACTTTCTGCAGCCCGACTTTTGTCAACCGTGGCTGTGCAATGTAGTCGTTTCCGCTTTTATTTTGAACACCTCCAGACGTAACTGCTTATTGTCACTCTAACTACTGCACCATAAGTACACCGCACGTAATCTTACGCAACAATACTCTTGATGTGTTTATTTATTTATATATTAGTTTGGTGTCCGCTTGTTGCGTGTGTCTGTGACGCTCACAAGGACGCTCAATGACCGTATCTGTGATACGAATTTCACCAGTGCACAAGTACAAGAATATTTTAATGGTGGGTACTATTGGGATGGATATATTTGTTTGGCATCCACATCTGCAGGATTTTTTTAATGGCGGGTACTATTGGGATGGATATATTTGTTGAGCATCCACATCTGCAGGATTTATTCAAGCAAAATATTGAATCCCGTCATTTTTGACGGCCCGTGTTTACTAGTTAGCATATAAGTGTGCAGGCTTCGTGTTGTCTACTCCATGCAGGTGGCAATGCCTCTCACCCTTCGACAGTCGGTAGAATATTTACGACCAATCTCCCTCACTCCAGCTTCGTGTGCACGACTGAACGTGCGCTCCAGGACAACGTTCAGGAAAACGGTCGACCATCGCCTCACTTCTTTTAGGTACACGAACCAATTCATTGATCGGTCTAGTGCGCAGCTAGGTTAAGTGAATTAGGTTGAAGAAAGTTGTAGGCCTTAGAATAGCGTTAATGGTAGGATGCCCTAGATGTCGCTGAACTTATTCGGGCCCACAGGTAGCTATACTCAGATGTGTCCATTGTACTAGACTTAAGAAACAATCTATTTCTGCATCACTTGCGGTGAGTAAATTCTTTTAAATTGTGCAAGATCTGAGTTGTTACTGATGATCACTGCACCATATTTGATTCAATTGAAATTCAGGTTTAATCAGAGCTGGCTTTGCTTTCGGGAGCAGATCAATCAACACCTCCAGGAGTGATTTTTTTGTGCAACTCTTTTGTTGTGGAATTTCCAGGTGTAATATTTTCATTAAAAAAGTAATTCATATCTCAATATTTTGTAATTTAGTATTTAAGTAACCGAAAACCTGCTAAAATTTTGACCTTCGCTGTTGTGATGACCCTAATTAGGAACAGCACCATTTTGACTCCTGAATGTTCAATATAAACTCTTGCGAGGACTGATCTCCACACACCTGTTTCCTTGAGCGAAATCTGCAAGTAACTTGACTTTCAAAAGTCCTGCAAGGACAAGTCGGCTCTCAACTTCTCATTCGATAGAATCTTGAGCTTTTCCTTCGTCATCAAGACGGGAAACTGAAGCTGGAACTGCGGCGCTTCATCAAAGCAGAATAGGAAGGTGACACGAGGTCGAAGCCGTGGCCAAGACTTAGTACAGTCGTTCATAATCGAACGCGTGTGGCCGATAAGCCGAGGCAGAGAGTTAATTTTCCGTAAACCGTACATCAGATGACGCTCGAGTGGTAGTGGCTGTAGTTAATTCTGCTGATGGTCGCTATTCTCTGCTTTCTATTCTCTGTTTCTGCAGCCCATGCAGCGCCACATCACAACCAGCAGGCTCGTGCCAAAACATTTGGCCTCGCTTTTTCCAGGACTTCGTTACATCGCTAGATAACGGGGCATCCTAAATGCAGCATTTCCTTGCGTTGTTCTCCTTGTGAAACATACCCATTTTTTGGCATACAATCTTACCAATCTATGGCAGCTGAATTCAACCCTTTTCAAGATCTTCCTTCAAAATGAACATCAAGCCAAGAACTGAAGCTTCATGTCAAGGTGAACCAGAGATGGGGTGTACGGCGAAGGTGTAAGGTGTAAAGCATAAGGTAAGGTATTGGGAAGGTGTATGGTTGTGGGTGTAAAGTGTAAATTATAAGGTAAGGTGTACAATAAAGGTGAAAAGTGTAAGGAAAAAAGTGTGTATTTTTTTTTGTTTTAGGGAGGCTTGTAGAAAAATCCGTGAAACGTCACCAGAAGGACGGATTATTTATTGGAGAACTTCTACTCTTTCTCTCACTTTTTCGGCAGCGAGAGGACTGCGAGCGCTCTCCTGTTGGCAACCATCTCTTTTTTAGTAAATTTTAAGCTGAGCTGTAACAATAAGTTTCATTAGACATGGCCTTGTTCAAAATGAAATTTTTATGAAGAAAGGTCCCACCTTTGAGCGAACAAAACTGACGATTATCAAGGTTATGCATACATACAGTATTTGCCAGAATTGCTACGTAAATTAAGTTCCAAACTTTCCAACATCGCTTCTAGTTATGCGGGACTCATCATGCTGCATCAATTTTCTGGTATGGTTTTTAACACTTTGGCCGCAATTGTTTAAATTGGAGTTCAATATTTAACTAAGATTTAAAGTCATTCGTACAGAAAAATTTTGAAAATAGCAAACATTAACTGTCTCATGCCTTATAAAAATTGAGTTTGTGACTACCGGTCGGTCAGCAGCATTATGAAAATCCCCTCCGTGGCCACCGGTGGCGCACGTTGCGGTGTAAAGTATTAAGAAGAGGAGATTGGTCTATTGTCCGCACCCGGCAATTGCCCGAGTTGCTATTTTCATGTGACGATGTATCTGCCGCTACATGTCACGTGGTTCTGACAATGATGTTGCAATTTTACAGCTCCTAAAATAACGTGTTGTTTTCGTGAGGGCGCGCCGTGAGCTATTTAATCCAGCATAAATGAGGAGAGTTATTTTGGGTGTCCCTTTATCCTAAAATAATAAGCAGATCCATGAAGGATCCTATACAAGTCTTGTTTGTGATGCTTTAAAAAATCATTTCTCTGAGGTGAAAGCTAAGCTTTGAAGAAAAATATTATACAAGCAACTATTTGGGTTCTGTTTTCTCAGGTTCTAAGGTTTTGAAATAAAGTTTGTGGAGTGCTATACTCATTTTTTTTACGTTAACGTGAACGGTGAAGAAAAGCGTTGCTCGCTGATATAAGCTGGCCAAGAGGCGAGAAGCATACAAGTCGCGCACCAAAAATACGTAGAAAGAACAGTGAAGAAGATCACCATGTTGCGGTGATCACCTTAACATCCTGGCAATCACGAGGGTATAGCTAGTATTTTAAACATAAAGAAATATTCAGAAGCAGCTCTAAACAAAGGAAAATTTCGCATGGTTGGAAGTTGAATAAGTTTTTACGTAAAACCTAAAGAATATCATAGATAAAGAACACTTAACGAATGCGATGTTTTTCAATAAAATGCAAATGCTGCTCGTAGAGATTGCTTAATGCATTTTTATTTATTTATTACGAAGAGCATTGCTCGTTCAGTTCCGCAGGAAAACACTACAGGCTCAGCTGTACGTACGTAGGCACGTGCGTAGAGACACTCAAAGGTAGATGAAGGACGGTAAAGTAATTTCCATGGGGGATAATACACCTTCTCTTGTTCGGCTAGCCTATAGAACGGCTTCATTTCGAACAAACATCGTGACGTCATTATTGCAACATGTCCTTAGGCCAATAGTGGTACCAGATTTGGGGGTAGCAGTGTTGCCAGATGCAATATGAGCGCTGCTATTGGTTCATTTCCATGACGTCAGTATTGCTACACAGTCGACGAAACAAAGACTGGTTTGATCATACCTTGTTTGCTCTAGCATTGTGCGCACCCCGTAATCTGGATACGGAGGGCGGCGGGACGACTTCGCCCCTCCCACCTGCGGGTGTTTGCTTTGGTGATGAGCGCAATTTGCCGGAATTACATGAGGAACGTACACGGTCTGTCATTTACGTGTCCATCCGTCAAAAGCTCCGATGGTATCTGTCGTCCGAGACTTGCAGAGGCTTGTACTTATGAGATTATATTGAAAAACGTCTGATTATCTAATTAACCTTGATGAGAGAGAGGCTTCAAAATTAACGACTTCCGCAATTCCAGTCAAATTTTACCATCATCCCGGGTCAAATTTTCATACTATTATGGACGATACGATGAGAAGCGCTCTTACAATTATACGACTTGAGATCAGGCTTTACCTAGGTGCAGTTATGAAGTTCTGTCGGATTGTTTAGGTGTCGGATTGTTAAAGGTATGTAAAACTTCCGTTGTAACTTTGTCGCATGTATATATGACTTGCATTCATGTTTGTTCTTCGCATTACATTTTCGAATGCACCATAATACGGAGCCCCTCATTGGCGCTCTATATATATGTTATTTCCCATTTTTTAAGAGATGCCTAAATTATTTCCCCTTTAGAGAGGTCGGAGTGTCTAGGAAGGTATACCTTCACCACCGCCATTTTACAAGCCCGCATTTTACAATCACTAGTTAGAGGGAGCTGTGAATTGTGGCCCTGTCAGTTGCTCCTACAGGCTTGTGACTACACTACTGCCTCACAAGGGTGATTTTGTCTAGTGCTTTTGGAATTAATTTTGTATTTGTACATATTAAACATTAATATTGTACATTAATAATACAGAATTGTGTTGTACATTATTAACATTAATAATACATAATAATACATGATCATATTGCACATTATCAAACATTCGGCTTGCCAATAGAACGGCTTCATTTCAGACAGACTTTATGACGTCACCATTGCGACATGTCGTTAGGCCAACAGTGATGCTAGATTTGGGGCTAACAGTGATGTCAGATGCAATATGAGGCTGCTACTTATTCGTTGCCATGACGTCATCATTGCCACACGGTAGACGAAAAATAGACTGGTTTGACCCTACTTTGGCTTTTCTATTTCTGTTGGCTCACACGAACCTCACTCACGACGTGAGCCAGTGCAAAATCAGCACAGCGCCGCCATGCGCACCCAAATTTCCACCATCACCGCAAAATACTATGCAAGGCGCACCAGCGAGCGCGTATCCTGGATACAGTTCTGCGAATTTTAATCATTTCCGTGCGATTCTCTGCTCACATCGCACGGTGGTACGCACATTGTTGCACCATCGCTCAGTTGTGCGCTGCACAATTGCACGGTGCCGAGATCACGTGATTTCACTTCACACCGAACGCGCAAAACTTAATTCGGGCTCGAAGCATCACCGCTTGATGCGCCAATAAAAGCAGAGCAATGAAGACTACAGCGAGCAGTCTCGTAAAGCTGGAGGGTGCCAGCCCGAGTCTAATATGACGCACGCGCATCGCGGTGGTTTGATTTTATGAACAAGAGGGGTCTGTACGTTAATTCGAACAAAATTTTTTTATGGATACCATACAAAAAATGATTCCGATCAATAGGGGCCTGTCGATTCATTTAAACCTTTTTCGTTTTTTTGTGTTGTCATACCTGAATTTACTCCGAACAAGAGGGGTCTGTAGATAAACTTAAACCTTTGTCGTATTTCTGTTACCATACATAAATTTACTCCGGAGAAGTAGCTGCTATAATTACGAACACTAACAAATATAAACTCATTAATTCGGTTTGCCCAAGATCAGCAGTAGCACCCCGATCCTAATGTTTGACCAACTGAGCAACAGGAGTTCGAATGGGTAGATTGAATTAACCCTTCGTTGCAATCAGTTCCAGTGTATTGCAAGACCTCCATAAAGCTCGCAGCTCACCTCACCACCGCCGAATGGAAGAGGAAGCTGACCAGGCCTCTCGCTTCCGGCAATGAGTTCATAGATAAAAAAGAATATCTAGTTAATTAATTCATTAATCAGTCTAATGCCTAACTTGGTCAAATGAATTAGCTTAGACATTATTGTACACTTTAGAATTTAGACCCTAGAAGTCGCTGAACTGATTCGAGCCCACAGGTAGCTATACTCAAATTTGACCATTGTACCAGACTTGAGAAACAATCTCCTGTTGAATCGCTTGCGGTAAATAAGTTTTTTAAATTGTTGAAGGATATATGTGGCCAAAGTTTGCTATTAAAAGAATGTTTGTCGAAACGTTTGTTGTTAAAAGAATATTTCATTTTACATTGGTTCTTCTGTTCATATTGCGCATAAGATTTCCAGAGCTTCGCCGGGTTAATTCTGATACAGTTAGCGTGTCTGACGTCATCTTCAGAATTACGGAAATTATTGTGTGTTTACCATAGCGTTGTAGAGTCTGCTCTTTGGCGGATGTCCTTGTTTCACTTCATTCATTGGTCTAGGGAAGAACAATTCAGTAAAGATGAGTGAGGATGGCTGTTGTGTGTAGATATTTCGAGACAGGGCCCGGTTACCCCAAATCAATCTTGAAGTTAAAAGAAAAAATTGTACGGCATGTCGGGAGAAGATTTCTAACTACTCTGTCCCATTGTTAGAATAAAACTGTCTACCCCTTTTTGGAATTTTCAAGCCCTCTGAATGAATGTTCATCAACGACATAAATGTACTTTAAGAAAAAAAATTCGAATAGTTAATATTTCCCAAGCTGATTCATTGCTGGTTAAAACACAGATAGAACATTCTGCAGTTTTCTACAGCGCAATTTTCTTGTATTGCATCATGTAATAAATTTTCATCGTAAAATTGACAGGATTTTATTAGAGACCTCACTGTTCTCATCGGTACAGCAAATTAAACATTCATTATTAAATAACTCACTACGTCTTGATCGAGTACGTTGACTTTGAAGAACAACATCTTCAAAACCTAAATTAAGGCGACCTTATTTGAGGTAGTGCAACTACAGACAACGTGATGATAGACAATTTAATTTTAGGAAACGCTAATTTACGTTACCCCAATTTAAGTTGTACAGATATAGACAACCTCAATTTCGGTTACGCAACCTTAGGCAATCTCATTTTAGAAAACACAAATTAGTCATCCCTATTTAATGTAGTATAAGTATAGGCAACTTCATCTCAGGTCATGCAATTTCAGGCAACCTTATCTAAGGTAACGCAAATTTATATAACCTCTTCTACGGTAACGCAAACTTAAACAACCTATTCTAAGGTGAAGAAAACTTAAATTAACCCATATTACACAACACAAATTCATTCCCCGTCGATTCATTGACACCTCGGCAGAAATCTGCTCAGTGCAACTAACACTTTGACTGCGGCAGGCAAAACTGAAGTTCAATATTAAACTCAAATTTAAAGTCAATTATTGTAGTAAGCAATGTTTAACATAGCAAACATTTACTGGATCGTGCCTTTATTTAGATTTGATTAAGTATTTTTGGAAATTGAGTTTGTGACCGTTGGTCCGTCAGCAGCATTCTGAAAATTCCCTCCGTGTACCACCGGTGGCTCACGTCGCAATCAGAGTGTTGAGCACAGCAGTCCGCATCGCTGCTTCTGGGGAAATTTTCAACAAATTTGCCTCGCAGGTGTTCGCTCTGTCGCAGTGTTGGTGTTACAGCCCTGATTATACCACGCCTAATGAATACAATTAGCAGCGGACATTCCAGTGCCTGGAACGCGTGTGATTTTATTCAAAAGACGGGTTTTGAAAACTTCACTTATTCTAAACTTGTGATCAGCTGTTGGAAATTCTGGGTTACGAGAGAGAGTTAAATAGGATGTGTGCCCGGAGTTGCTTGATTTTTTAAATTTTGGAATCGTTCACCAAAGGTTGAACTTCTATTCACTGTCTGTTGTTATTTATTCTGAATGTTGGTAAGAAATTGTCAATTTTATTTCAGCTTATGCCTCGAATGCTATTTCAAATATTTGAAACAAGACGTTTCTAGGCCAATTAATTTCGTGTATTATTTGCACTGAATAGCTTTGTTATACATTACTTACGAAAATACGATGATCTTATGTCTAAAATACGTTGAACTATGATTTAATGCTTTAACCATGAAAAACAATAACCTTTACTGTTACCTTTTTCACATCCACCTCCTCCACATCCTTTTCCACCTCCCGCTGTTCTTGAGCATTTTTGCGTTTCTTTCAATTAAGTGACTTTCCACCTACACCTTCTCCGCCATTTGTACCGTGGCCTCCACCACTTGTTCCCCTTTACCTTTTTGCGGGCACACTTTTGAAGTCCCTGAATAAGGCTCGCCCATCACAACCTTTTTCTCTCTGTGTTTTCTTACACTTGAGTGACTTTTCCACCTGTACATCCTCCATTTGTACCTATGCCTCCATCACTTATTCCATCACTTTGGACCTCTACTGACTTTTCCACCTACGCCTCCTCCATTGTACCTTTGCCTCCGTCCCTTGTTCCCCTCCACCTTTTGGCTGGCGCACTTTTGAAGTCCCTGAATAAGGCTCGCCCATCGCAGCAGCGCCACCCTCATGATCATTACGGGAGATCGAAGGAAAGTTTGTACCGGAGGATGCTTTAACTTTCCCTCTTCGGAAGATGAGTTCGGCGAGTCTCGTACAGGCCCGAGCTGCATGCATAAAATATTGAGTGCCTTCAGCCCAGCCTTCCTCCTGTCAATCTTCCGTTCATGAACCGCTGCTCTGCTTCCCCAACTATATTAATTTAAACTTGGCCCTCTACCATGCCGGCCTCTGCGCAGCCTCCCTTCGGCCAAACGGAAATCTATAATAAAATGTTTATGCCCAAGTAGCGTCCACACGGTTTAAATACGAAGTTTATTAAAGTATCTATTCCGGAGTATAATGTTCACACGATTTAAATATCAAGTTCATATCGCAGAATATTTATGTCAAAGTAACCTCCACACGATTTAAATATCAACTGCATTTTGCAGCGACGAAAAACTTTCACAAAATATTTACACAGAAGTGCGTAACGTCCCCAGATTTGAAGACCAAGTTTCTTTTGCAGGGGATATCGTTCTTTTAATAATAATTATCTTTCAAAATTTGGTTTAACTCCTTGACTTAAATTTTGATGCAGAGCTGACACATCAAACTAAGAACCCTCTATTTTTTCATTAATTCAGTGAGTTTTGACTGAGAGTACCAAATTAAGTTCTTTTCCGAACATAAGTAAATTTAGTGATCACTTCGATTTGTTTACGAGTGCCAATCTTACCTCACTTTTACATTCCTTCTCTCACTTTTTGCATTAGCATTTGTACATAATTTTAGCTGCCGCTTGCAGAGGCTATACTTGGGCGACTAAAATCACAAATGCCCGGTGAAAAAGATTGACTGAACACATGACCTGCAAATCAAAGACTATGTGTTGTTTGTTTTGGGTTTAGTCTGATAGTTAGGCAAGCTTTATTTTTCGATTCTAAATTTCTATTTCGTTTTCGTGGTATCTCTTTCCTCTTTCGTTTTTGCACTGGGGTTAACTAAAACGTGTGTGGCTAAGCATAACCCAGTCTAACTTTTTCGCCGTCTGCATGCATGTTTTTTGCCGCCTGAGGGATTTAAGCGATTAAATCGCTTGAGCGGCGAAAAACATGCATGCAGGCGGCTGCGGCATAAATTTAGATAGGGTTAATAAGCATTCATACTCTACGTACATCTTGTCATCAGTTGTTGCACTCAATGTGAACGTCTCCGTACTTTTGAACTCGGACCGCAACTTTTTAAACTTTTTGTAATTCTACACTTATAATACCTACAGACACGACGTAACGTCAGGTAACTGACTACTTATTTATAGCTAAGATAATGTTCGCCTTTTTTCAAATGGCTTCAAATTCTCATTAGATCATTCGCTTCGGAAAAGCCCCTTACTCTCTCGTTAATTCACTGCCATACATAATTAACTCAATATTAATTAATGCTTAATTAGCCAACCAACCAATCCCACTCTGTTTTAATGTATCCGTTTTTTACCTATACTCAAATTTCCCATTACTGCGTGCCCCCTTTCTCGCCAAATATCAATAAGCGAAAAAGAAGAAACGTATTCCCCACACTCTAAAGTATAAATAAATAATATAACTTAGGATCAGATAAAATAACTTAGGATCAGACCAAAATAACTTAGAGTCAGATAAAGATATACTTAGATCTGAAAATAATTTCTACAGGAACGGTTTAAGTCACAGTCGATGTTGCAGAGAATCACTAAGCATCATCGTCACGGGAACGACAATTGTTAACACGCTCGGCCAAGTTTGAAAACGACCAGCAACTATTGTCCTTTCCTCCGCCTCTTCTAAACCAACGCATTTGTGATCACGGTAGATGAAACAAGGTAGGGTCAAACCAGTCTTTTTTTGTCGACCGTGTGGCAATGCTGGCGTCATGGCAACGACCCAAAAATAGCAGAGCTCATATTGCATCCAGCAACACTGCTAGCCCCAAATCTGGCACTGCTATTGGCCTAACGACATGTCGCAATGGCGACGTCATAAAGTTTGTTTGAAATGAAGCCGTTTTATTGGCTAGCCGAACGAGAGGAGGTGTATTTTACTCATTGAAATGACCCTTCCTTGTTTCCTCTACTGTCGAACCACAAAGGATCATGGTCACCGGAACGACAATTGTCGACACTTGTCAACACTTGTCAACAATTGTCAACAATTGTCAACAATTGTCAACACTTGTCAACAATTGTCAACACATGTCAACAATTGTCAACAATTGTCAACACTTGTCAACACACACGGCCAAGTTTGAAGAAGACCAGCAACAATTGCGCTCTCCCTCCACCTCCACAAAACCAACGCACTTGTGATCTAACTCGAACTCGTTGTCGTCACCTCCGAGACTTGCCTCGTTGCCTAACTCAGCGGGAATTCCGCTAACTCGCACCTGTAATTACGAAACTTCCTGGGACATCACGGCACAAAAATACTCCCGTGTCTCATATACTAACGTTGTGACGGCCGCTCTGCCAAAAATAGTGACTCCTAAACTGATTCCGCTATCTTTTTCGAAAAATTGTGTGCAACATATAAGGAGAATTCTGAGATTCTGCCATCAATGTCTTTCGAGTGCTCGCAAACAGCGTTGGTGACGATGCATTTATTCGTATTATATTATTATTTATTCAAAAATTCCGAAACAAGAACGCAGTGCAAGTAACATCACCATTCAGTTGTGAACGTAATTTCGGCACGACACAGTTTTTGGCATCTCGGGGGCATGTCTGAATGTAGCAGGTCACGGTTTTTGGCATCTCGGGAGCATGTCTGAACGTAGCAGGTCACGGTTTTTGGCGACTTACGGCCGGATACCCAGCGCTAACTTGCGCAAATCGGCGGGCTTCATTTACGCAGGAAATGGAGGAGGTTTTAAAATACAAGGACGGGCGACGGCATGTACAAACTTGCGCTCCAGACACTGCTCAATACAGGCCGGGTGCAGCATGCTGCCGCCGAGGGCAGAAACGTTCAAGCCTACGACTGCAATATTTGGACATGGTGAGTGTGTGCAGAGTGTATGTACAATTTGGACACGATGAGTGTGTGCACAATTTGGACATGATGAGTGTGTGTACAATTTGGACATGATGAGTGTGTGCACAATTTGGACATGATGAGTGTGTGCACAATTTGGACATGGTGAGTGTGTGTACAATTTGGACATGATGAGTGTGTGCACAATTTGGACATGATGAGTGTGTGCACAATTTGGACACGATGAGTGTGTGCACAATTTGGACATGATGAGTGTGTGCACAATTTGGACATGATGAGTGTGTGCACAATTTGGACATGATGAGTGTGTGTACAATTTGGACATGATTGAGAGCAAAGGTCTGCTTAAGTTTAGCCAAATGCATTGTGAAGCAAGTCGCAGAATTTGCTACATCCATTTCTGATCTTTCTTCATGAAGTTTACACTTATGTTAATATCTCAATATTCTCCTAACTCCAATACATACACATGTACAAACCAACCACATATCCAAGGAAGAGTGTTTCTAGAACGAGCAAAAATTAAAAATTAAATTTACGAAGCACAAACACTGACCTCATTTCTTGATTGAATGATAAAGTTTCCAATCTTAAGGACGTGTGAATATCATCAGCGAGAAGCACCAATTCACGGTCCAGCTATACGAACAAATTAACTAGCGTTAATGACGTTCAAATAAACGTTCAAATTTTAACAATAACTAAATTAACTCCAGCGTCCATCAACATTTGAAATAATCTCACATAAAAGGAAATGAAAAAAGAAATAAAAGCACTTTAAGTCCATTACAAATGGTACAAGAAACTCATCTCTGGTTTTTAAAATCTCTTAAAGTAAGGGTCCTTATATGCTACACACACATGAGTATCGTAATACCCATGTCATTAATCGAAATAAATGATTGATGGGAATGTATTCCTAGTGTTGCTTAATCCAGCTTTGATGATACATGTAACTGCGATAATAAAGGAGAACACAATTTCAGTAACGATGCATTGTTGGAAACTCGCTTTTCAGTGAACACTTACATAAAATACGAGCTCAGGGACTTACGATATGAGAAATTTGTTGAAAGTAAAGCACACAAACGAACATTCATACATCTCTATTAAACTGCTATATTTTCGTCTATATCCAGAGGTCAGTTGAGGATTGGGCAGGTGGTGCAGGTGGTGCAGGCAGGTGGGGCAGGTGGTGCAGGCAGGTGATGCAGGCAAGTGGGGCAGGTGGTACAGGCAGGTGATGCAGGTAGGTGGGTAGGTGGTACAGGCAGGTGATGCAGGCAGGTGGGGCAGGTGGTGCAGGCAGGTGGTGCAGGTGGTGCAGGCAGGTGGTGCAGGAGGCAGGTGGTGCACGCAGCGCTAATCTGACAGTCAGGCATTGGAACCCTTCACACGGAGACAAACTGGATCGCGTGATTGCGCAGCCGGCTGTCCCGCACGATCTTGCAAAGCTGCGACTCACGACCGACTGAAGGTTCGCCGAAATTCCTCTCTCCTAAACCTAGAAACTTTTGGGACTTGCGGTCTGGAGTTGAAGTCTACGAATCGTGTGTTGATTTTAAACTTTTGGGACTTGGGATGTGGGGTTGAAATCTACAAATCGTGTGTTGATTTTAAACTTTTGGAACTTGGGATGTGGGGTTGAAATCTACAAATCGTGTGTTGATTTTAAACTTTTGGAACTTGGGATGTGGGGTTGAAATCTACAAATCGTGTGTTGATTTTAATTTTTGGGACTTGGGATGTGGGGTTGAAATCTACAAATCGTGTGTAGATTATGAAATTTTGGGACTAGGCGGTCTGGGGTTAAAATCTACATTGCTGAATAGGTTGATTTTAAACTATTCTGACTTGCGGTATTCGGCCAAAATCAACATTGCTGTTGCGTCCTGAATTTTGGTTTTTAACCTTTTTGGATTGCGTAGGCCTGTGTTGCGGACGTACGTAAAGCATGATATGCAAATCTGGAAGGTTTGATTTTAATTTTTCACAATGCCATGATCATGGGGCTTCAGTGAGTAACGATTTTTCTCCAAAATAATGCAACATGTATTTGTATTTTCATACGTCAGTTTCACTCATTTTTCCTTTTTTCCTAAAGATAGAATTTTACTGTTTTTAAGTTCGTATTACTGTTGGTTAACATATGTGTTAACTTTATACACGAGTACCCTCCTGTATGTGAGATAGAAACATGCTTTCTTTGCTAGACATTAAGAAAAGAAAGAAAAACAGTTCATTTCCAATTTAGATGGTATATCCTTGGTTTGTAATATTTGAAAGTGAATACACTTATTTGATACACACTCATGAGTATTGTAGTACCCATGTCACTTCGATTAGACGTTCTTAACCTCACGTATCCCATTGTAGCAGAAGAATGCTGAACGTATGTCGGTACGAGTGATACATAGCATTGAAGAAACGCAGTAGATAAAATTGTTAGGGACATCACGTTTGCGTAGCAACTTTAAAAGGAATGATACAGCAAAGAAGTATTTTAAAAACTTTTATTTCGAACTTTTCGAGCGCTAGGCTCATTCTCAACGAGATCTGCAAACACAAAGACACAACATAAGCACAGTTCACAGAGAAAAAGAAAAATTCCTATTATGACAGGCTAAAGGAGAATAGCAAAATAGCTAAATAGCTAAAGAATAGCTAAAGGAGAATAGGAAAATAGCTAAATAGCTAAAGAATAGCTAAAGGAGAATAGCAAAACTGAGATGCGCAATGCGCACAACGGAAATCATAGACGACGGAAGATCGCATGCTTTTAGGAAGTACATCTTTGAATCGAAAAAATGAACTAATTGTACGTTTATTACCCAATATAATGTGTAAGGAAACTTCAGGAAAATATTTCGAAATGAGATTAGTGAGTTCTAGTGAGTTCTAGTTCAACCCAGCGAGCACTGTACATTCGGATAGCTGAGCATGCTGGACGGAGTCATCGTACTGGTCGGATATTAGGTACTCCGTCTCATTCTAGCATAAGGGAGCACTGCAATGCCTCATGTGATCAAGTCATTAACAGTGATCAATTTAAAATACTGGATTAATGTTCAGCAAGTTTTGACCTCCGAATATTAGAGTCATTGTATATACATAAGTTAAAACCTCCGTTAAATGACATGCAGAGCTCATTTCAACTAAAAATTGTAAACCGCTAACCTTTGTCCGTGTTTCAGAATTGCGTCAGCGTAGTAAGTGTTAGAAACCTTGACCACCGCCGTCCTATTTCATTGCTTTATTTTGCTATTCTCCTTTTGCCTATCAATGTGTGAATTTTTTTTTTTCTCTGTGAACTGTGCTTATGTTGTGTCTTCGTGTTTGCAGATCTCGTTGAGAATGAGCCTAGCGCTCGAAACGTTCGAAGTAAATGTTTTTACGATAAAATCATATTTTAATAAAGAACAAAAGTATCATGTGTGTTATTGCTGTAAATATTTAGACTACCGTTATTTAATGTTGCTGTTTTGGTGTTAGATTTTGCGATTAATCAAGATAGCTCAATGAGAGCTGGCACAGGGGATCAATTGATGCTTTTTGTAACGAATGCCAATTGATTCTTATTGACTGCAGTCATGGTAATTTTCTCCATACAATATTGCCCCGTAACAATAAATGTAAACTATCGTTGATAACTTGCTCAAGACTTTCAACACGTAAAACGCTTGTAACATTCGCAAATGTCACTCTACACGGTGCCGCATGATTCTATGGCTACTCTTACGTACATTGAATTCTGATCAAGATATTTATCCCTTTAGTTTTACGTATCTTAAATTATGATCAACATTTCTGTCCCGATAATTTTACGCACATTAAATCATGACCAACATTTCTGTCCCGGCAGTTTAAAGTTCAGCAAATCATGATAAACGTTTCTGTATATGCAGTTTAATGTTCATTAAATCATGACCAGCATTTCTGTTCCGGCAGTTCAAGGTTCATCAAATCATTGTAAACATTTCTGTCCGTGCAGTCTACAGCAAGTGCATAGACTGCCGCACATTTCCTTCAGAACTGCGCGTACCCACTTCAAGCTGGTGGTATTTTGAAGACGAAGGCTGGTCCGCATTTCATTTTTTCTGTGAGCATAATGATGATAGATGGCGCTCTCTATGTGTCTTATTTCGCTGGCGTTCTATGCAATGAGATTCAAAAGCGCGCTGCAACTCGAAGATAAATTAGGAAAAGCAAAGTTTTTTATGCTCCTTTGTCTGAGTTTTTAGGCGTGGAAATGATCTTCTTCGTCTCCCTTGTCACGAGGAAGCTTTCGTGATGAATTTAGGATGCACAGAAAGCAAACAAGTACAGGGGCACAGACAAATAATAATGCGCAGTCTGGTCTGCTAGGGTCTTAAACGATCGAGAGCGAACACCAAGGGAGCGTGTTGTGTTGTGGAGTAAGGTAATATATGAATATGAAGCACGTGGTATTTGTATGGATTATAGATTATAGATGACATATGATATGGAGTGTGTGGTATTTGAATGGATTGAATATTATAGAATATACATGATATGGATATTGTGGAAATAGTATGGATTCTATATTATAGATTATATTTGATATGCAGCGTGTGCTATTTGTATGGATTCCATATTATAGATTATACATGATATGGAGAGTGTGGCATTTGTAATATGGAGCAATGATATTTATGTATGGAGCTTGTTATTGTATGAATGTCATTGTGCCTCTCCACAATGGCATTCTTGAAATAGTCTTTCCAACCCTTCATCAAGCATATGACCAGTCATCAATTCGTGTGTCATATCATCCACCAATATTTATCAAACGATTTTTCGAACGGCGCATCAAAAATTTCTTCAAATTACTTACTAATACACTAAACTTCATCGATTAACAAGAATACTGAGGCGCCTTTCCTTCTTCATGTTTTGTATTTTCTTCTAAGATTATTGCCAGCACTCTGATATAAGACAAAAAGCGTTATGATCCGTCACTTTGCTTCTATAAGTACAACCTTTATTGGAAGTACTGGGCTCAAACATGCTGGCAGGTTAGGTTGAAATCTTTTTCTGTCCACTTTTGACGAAACATTTTGCGTCTCTTCATAAGAATACCTATTGTCTATAACCATGTTTTCTACACATTAGCACTTGATATTTCAAGCAATACTTAGATGACCGTTTATAATGCCCCGCAGTTTTGGTTGGTTTTTCCAAAGCCATGTCTTGAACTAAAGAATTTGTATTACCACAGTCAACAATGGCGAGAGTTGACAACCAACTTTCTGGCCAATGCTTTAACCGCAGACATTTTATACGCAGCAGACAGCCGTGAATTTGGTTCGTTAATCAATACATTGAAATGATATTTTTTATAAATTCCAACGTGCATGCGTACAAAGCTTTGAAAATTATACTCGTACACTAATCTTCAATCAAATGAATACCCAATTCCCTATTTTATGAAGCGTCATCACAAATGATGCGCACGATAATTCCTAAAATTCCACTTTGGCAGCAGCAGCTCCCATTATAAGTACATAGGTAGGCGTATTCCAGCGAGCTCTCCAGAAAATAAATAGGTTCTTATGAAACCCAATTCTCGATGATAGCTCGCTTACGCCCGTGGTCATGTTGAATGATGGAGAGCGCGTCTCAGATTTGTTACCGGTCGGGCGATGTTAGATAACATCTCCTTGATTGCTGATCATGCGAGACCGTTGAAGCGAAGGCAAGACCTCGCAGCTGCAGTCAAGTTTCATGACGCCATGATACTCCTCAATCGGGCTTCTCATTGATAAGTGCCAAGCAGACGCAGAAACAAACTGACAAATGGCAAGAATGTTCATGGCACGTTGAGAGCCGGCTCTGCCGAGTTGATTTATAAGCCACGAGAGATAGGGTTTTCTTGATGGACGGTCGGACGGACCATCGTGGTCTTCCTTCCCTTATGGCCTTTCTCTTTCTGGCTGCCGCCAAAACACGACTCCAGATCCGACTGCAAGCGCGCGAATTTGTGTCCTATCAAAGCTTTCGTCATGACGGTGAAAGTAACGGAAACTTTCCGACATCTCTGCGTCATCATCCATCTCTCTCGAGTTCATTCCTAGAAAACAGCGCCTCTGACTTTTGTTTTGAAAAGTTTGTGAGCTCGTGTGTGTATTTTTGCTGCGTAAAATTCTCGCCCTGACAATTTCATGCCCCGTAGACCGCAAATGAATCTGAGAATGATGACGGGGTATTGCTTGCAAAACTTACGGGGCTGTCGGTGCGTAGTTTTTGGTAAGCTATGTTCTTGCGATGAAATAATGTGATGAATACACGTTATTTTACTTTACGTCGAAGTCTCGAAAACGTAAGCGGGAATAGTATCAGCTATTGACGAAGTTCATGATGCGATTTAACGTAAATAGGCGTGCTTTTCACAACATTTTAAATGTAAATAGAATATAAAAACACAAAGATTTTATTAGATAAGTTAATTTGGGCTTCCCTAACCACAACAAAGGTGTTTCAAAGAGAGAAAGGATGAAGGCGTCGTTAAGTATAGACCTAAAGGAACGGGGAATCTACGCACAAGGGGTGTTCCCTCACAAGATCCTCTGCGCATAGAAACGACAAGTTAATTACGATATATGTTCATAAAATTAGATATGAGTTGAAGGAGCGAGTAGTAGGTCCTGAAAATCATGACCATAGCGAACCGAAAAAAAATGGTTCATAACAAAACAAAAGTTCCTATTCTACTTCAACAGAAGGAAACTTTGTCTTTGTTTTATCCTCATGCATGGGAGCGATAATTCCCATGGAGACAAAAATTGTGTCCCCCTGGAGGGATAAACTCAAAACTCTCGCAAGAAGACAAGAAGAGAAATCTCGAAACAATACGCTGTGGGTTTAATAAATTAATATTTCGTCTAAATAGCCTCAATGAAGGGGTTAACAAGCCGCAGTGGAACTCTTAGAAGAAACTGAAATACTTGAGGAATTTGCCTTATAAGAAGTTGCTCCCTTCATACACTAAATTTTGGTAGGCCGTTAATATACTGTATGTTCATTTGAACGCACGCGATCTCCTGGCCCGCGTAATGCTTATTTCTTGCAGCCCGAATTATTACTCGAGCAGAATTATTGCTCCTCTACATTATTTCCGAATTGAACACGCAACAACTCGTTATAAACTAGACTTGAGGAGCTGTGGAGACTTGGTGTGGTGCGGTAGGTCTAGGCACAGCCACTAGCTCAGTTGATGAGCGATGCTTCGGTCTTGATTAGTTTTGCTCGAATTTTACGCACGAACTTGATGCCATCAAGGAATTTTACATCAATTTTACATCAATTGAGAGCACAAGCGACGCACTGCACAGCTCTCGACATGCCTGATAACTTTAAACAATTTAATTACCACAAGCGGTACAGCAGTAGATTGTTTCTTAAGCCTAGTACAATGGACACATTTGAGTATAGCTACCTGTGGGCCCGAATAAGTTCAGCGACCTCTAGGGCATCTTACCACCAACGCCATTTTGAGGTGAAAGTTCATTGTTTAGCAATTACAACACAAACATCTTACAAACAATTTAATCATTAGCAAACAAACAGTTAGTAATTGTTAATTAATTAACAATTGATTGTTGTTACAATTAACAAACAATTAAGTTACAATTATGTTAACAACTACAGCTGATGGTATTCCAAGTGACCCTACTGATCACCTGGAGTACATGGATCATATTCGAGAACACAACTCCTTTTTCTTAACGCCTGCCAACTCTTCCGATGTAATTGCGTGCATAAACAACCTGAAAAATATATCGAGGGAGTTACAAACGTTTCCGACTAAAGTACTTAAAATTATTGCTGATATTGTAGCCCCGCTCAAATCCAAAATCATGAACCAATCTCTCTTCCTAGGCACTTTCCCGAACTCCTCCAAAGTTGCTAGAGTAACCCTGTCTTTAAAATTGGTGAAAAAACCTGTGTAAACAATTACCGAACTATCTCCGTGCTACCAATTATTAGCATGGTTTTCGAGAAAATTGTGTATAAAAAAGTGTACTCTCATTTTGAACAAAAATCATTTCTTTATGATAAACAATTCGGCTTTCGCTCAAAAAAATCAACACAGGCCATGTTAAATCATTTGCAATTCCTTTATTCTAAAATAGATGATGGAAAGCCTGTCTTCTCTGTGTTTCTTGACTTTCGAAAAGCATTCGATTGTGTGGACCATAACATATTACTCTCGAAACTACATTGTTATGGCATTCGAGAGGTTGCCCATGATTGGTTAAATTCTTACCTAACAAATTGGAAGCAATACGTTGGCATTGACGATGCAAAATTGGACCCACAGACAATTAGACATGGAGTTCCACAAGGATCTGTCCTTGGGCCTCTCCTATTTCTGATTACTATCAATTATATTATTAAATCTACATCATATTTCAAATTTTACCTTATGCCGATGACAGCACGCTTTCTGCAGTCCTTCCGAACCAAAATCCCACTCTGATTGCGTAGAGTATAAATAATGAACTTCATAAGGTTTCATTGTGGCTTAAAGCTAACAAAATAAGCCTTAATATCGACAAAATTAAATATATTACATTCTCATACAATAAAAATACGAGTATATCTCTCCCGCGCAATAAAATTGGTGAAGGTAAAATCGAGGAAACCAACTAATGTAAGTTCCTAGGCATCATAATAGACCTTCAAAGAGCACATCGCTCATATTAGTTCTAAATTATCAAAATCCATCGGAATTTTAAATAAGTTACAAATTTCCTGCCTGAAACAGCTTTACAAATGCTCTACCGAACGCTCATTTCACCATACTTGCAATACGGAATAGAATCATGGCACGGAACTGAAAAAAATTAAACCAATATACTTTATACTTTGCCAAAAAGATCCATCAGAGTGGTAGAGAATCTAAAATATAATGCTCACACTCATGATTCGTTCAAAAAATTACAATACTTTAAGCTTTCAGATCTCTACAAAATCTCCATTTGTAATTTCATTTACAAAACAGTAACAAATGATGGCGGCAATAGCCTAAAACAATTATTAACTGCACAAACTGGTCATCACGACCATTTAATACGAAATAGAAGAAAATTCATGCTACCTTATTATTCAAAGGCCCGGTGGCAACACAGTATCCTTTTCGTTGGAACTAAAACTTGGAACTCAATCCCTGCGGAGATCCGTGAAAGTAATTCTTACTAGGTATTTAAAAGAAATCGTGAGTCTCATTTCCTATCAGAATACTAGTCTTATGAGATCACCAAGTCAAATCTTGTCTCCTACATGACTGGTCCTAATAATGTAATTTGCCATGGTTAATATCGCCGATCTTCAGTCTGCTCTTAAATCGTTTATCGAATATACAGTTAAATCTAGTCCATATGAACTATATTATAAAATGAAGCATCTGATATCGAGTTAATAATCTCATTGATCAGTCTAATGCGAAACTAGGTTAAGTGAATTAGGTTAAACATTATTGTACACCTTAGAATAATGTGATGGTAGGATGCCCTAGAAGTCGCTGAACTTATTCGGGCCCACAGGTAGCTATACGTATATTTGACTATTGTACTAGACTTAAGAAACATTCTACCTCTGTATTACCTGTGGTAAATAAATTGCTTAAGTTGTTTAAATTGTTTAAATGTTCAACACCCCAACGTCTCCAAAAGCTGTCCACTGCACACTAACGGTACATACGCTGTTGCTTGCGATGCGACCCATCGATGGGCCGTTTGAAAAATGATAACAATATTTTGAAATTAATGGTATTTATTGACCCCATTTAATGTTTGGTGTCCATCAAATTGCTAACACTTTGTGTTTTTAAATTTTAGTTGAATAATGAACTACATTTTAATCCATCGCGATCAACGTGTTAAGTTCTTCCTGCTGCAAAATGACCCATCGTTGTGTCGTTTGAAAAACTTTAACAATATTTTGATAGTATTGTATTTAATGAGCCCTGTTAATGTCTGTTATTTATAAAACTGCTAACAATTTATGACTTAAATTTCGACTTGAATAATGAAGTTCAGATTACCCGATCGCAGTCAACGTGTTGACAGAAAATAAGCGAATGTTTTCTTTGTTTCTGAAATTAATGGTATTGAAAGTGCCTAGTTGACGTTTGGTATTTATAAAATTGTAAACAATTTATGATTTTAAATTTGAGTTTAATACTGAACTTCAGCTGAACCTATCGCGGTGAAAGTGTTAATGTGAAACAAACTAACATTTTCTTTGTATCCGCGACCCCCTTCATGTGTGGAGGGTGAGGTGGAGGGGGGACTAGAGCACCCGGCCATTACAGTGATAGACCTTACGGCCCTTATGGCCTGCTGTGATCATTTTGGACTAGATGTCGTAAATAAAACTCTATCAACTAAAAAGATTCTGTGTCGAACGCAATGGTTATGGGCGTCATAACTCACAGAACAGGTCACTATGGCTAACACCCAGGAACTGAGTGTGTTTAATGTAATACTTATTCCAAGTAAGAGATACTTGTGTTCTACGATGACAATAGACTTCAGGAGCCATGTCGCTTCACTTGAAGTTACGGACCCTCAATGTCTGTAAATTATTATAACCTACACATATAAATATGAATAAATATTATAACCATTAGTTGTTTGCCTTACAATGAAATATAAATCTTTTACACCTCGTTACACCCACTGTTGTATTTATTGTAGTAATTATTGTGTTTGCTGTTAACTAACTGACGTATTTGTTGGGATAACTGTTGTATTTACTGCAGTAACTGTTGTATGATGTTTACTTGTGTCACTATTGTATGATATTTACTTCTGTCACTATTGTATGATATTTACTTGTGTCACTATTGTTTGACATTTACTTCTGTCACTATTGTATGGCATTTACTTCTGTCACTATTGTATGACATTTACTTCTGTCACTATTGTATGACATTTACTTCTGTCACTATTGTATGACATTTACTTCTGTCACTATTGTATGACATTTACTTCTGTCACTATTGTATGACATTTACTTCTGTCACTATTGTATGAAATTTACTTCTGTCACTATTTTATATTTATTTCTGTCATTTTTGTAGTTACTGTAGTAACTATTGTATTTATTCTGTGTACTGCTGCGATTATTATACTAAGCATTTTTTTTACTGCAGAAACTGCTGTATTTACTGCAATCACTGTTGTATATCCTTATGTACCAATTGTATTCACAGTAGTCACAACTGTATGCACTGCAATCATTATTGTACCCGCTACCATAGGTGCAGGATACATTGTACTCGCTACCATAGGGGCAGGATGCATTTTACTCGCTAACATAGGGGCAGGATACATTGTACTCGCTAACATAGGGGCAGGATACATTGTACCCGCTACCATAGGGGCAGGATNTTGAATCTCACTTCCTATCAAAATACTAGTCGTGTGAGACCATCAAGTCACATCATGCCTCATACAAGTCTGGTCCAAATAATGTGATTTACCATAGGTAACATAATCGATCTTCAGTCTGTTCATAACCGTTTTATCGAATGTATTGCTTGTTAAATAAAGCCGATTTGACCTATATTGTAAAATACAGCATTAAATGTCAATTATCACAGTGATTAGTCTATTGCGAAACTAGGTTAAGTGAATTAGGTTAAAGATAATTGTACACCTTAGAATAATGTGATGGTAGGATGCCCTAGAAGTCGCTGAACTTGTTCGGGCTCACAGGTAGCTATACTCTAGTTTGACCATTGTACTAGCCTTAAGAGACATTCTACCTCTGTATCACCTGTGGTAAATAATCGTTTAAATTGTTTAAATTGTTTGAATTGTATATTGGTTTTATTTTTTTCAGTTCCGTGTCATGCTTCTATTCCGTATTGCAAGTATGGTGAAATGAGCATTAGGTAGAACATTTTTAAAGCGGTTTCAGGCAGGAAATTTGCAACTTATTTAAGATTCCAATGGATTTTGATAATTTTGAACTAATAAGAGCGATGTGCTCTTTGAAGGTCTATTATGATGCCCAGGAACGTCCATGAGTTGGTTTCCTCGATTTTAATTTCACAAATTTTAATGCGTGGGAGAGATATACTCGTATTTTTCTTGTATGAGAATGTAATATATTTAGTTTTGTCGATATTAAGGCTTATTTATATTGGTAGCTTAAAGCCACAATGAAACCTTATGGAGTTCATTATTTATACTCTACGCAATCAGAGCGGGATATTGATTCGGAAGGACTGCAGAAAGCGTGCTGTCATCGGCAAAAGGTATAAATTTGAAATTTGATGTATATTTAATAATATCATTGATAGTAATCAGAAATAGGAGAGGCCCAAGGACAGATCCTTGTGGAACTCCATGTCTAATTGTCTGTGGGTCCGATTTTGCATCGTCAATGACAACGTATTGCTTCCAATTTGTTAGGTATGATCTTAACCAATCATGGGCAACCCCTCGAATGCCATAACAGTATTGTTTCGAGAGTAATATTTTATGGTCCACACAATCGAATGCTTTTCGAAAGTCAAGAAATACAGGGAAGACAGGCTTTCCTTCATCTATGTTAGAATAGAGGAATTGTAAATGATTTAACACGGCCTGTGTTGATTTTTTTGAGTGAAAGCAGTATTATTTATCGTAAAGAAATGATTTTTGTTCAAAACAAGAGTACACTTTTTTAAATACAATTTTCTCAAATACCTTGCTAATAATTGGTAGCACGGAGATAGTTCGGTAATTGCTTACACAGGTTTTTTCATCAATTTTAAAGACAGGGGTTACTCTAGCAACTTTGGGGGAGTTCGGGAAAGTGCCTAGGAAGAGAGACTGGTTTATGATATTGGATTTGAGCGGGGCTACAATATCAGCAATAACTTTAAGTACTTTTGTCGGAAACGTTTGTAACTCCCTCGATATATTTTTCAGGTTGTTTATGCACGCAATTACATCGGAAGAGTTGGCAGGCGTTAAGAAAAAGGAGTTGTGTTCTCGAATATGATCAATGTATTCCAGATGATCAGTAGGTTCACTTGGAATACCATCAGCTGTAGTTGTTAACATAATTGTAACACAATTGTAACATAATTCTTTGTTAATTGTAACAACAATCAATTATTAATTAATGAACAATTACTTACTGTTTGTTTGCTAATTATTAAATTGTTTGTAAGATGTTTGTGTTGTAATTGCTAAACAATGAACTTGCACCTTAGAATAGCGTTGGTGGTAAGATGCCCTAGATGTCGCTGAACTTATTCGGGCCCACAGGTACCTATACTCAAATGTGTCTATTGTAGTAGGCTTAAGAAACAATCTACTTCTGCATCGCTTGTGGTAATAAAATTGTTTAAAGTTATCAGGCATGTCGAGAGCTGTGCAGTGCGTCGCTTGTGCTCTCAATTGATGTAAAATTGATGTAAAATTCCTTGATGGCATCAAGTTCGTGCGTAAAATTCGAGCAAAACTAATCAAGACCGAAGCATCGCTCATCAACTGAGCTAGTGGCTGTGCCTAGACCTACCGCACCACACCAAGTCTCCACAGCTCCTCAAGTCTAGTTTATGACGAGTTGTTGCGTGTTCAATTCGGAAATAATGTAGAGGAGCAATAATTCTGCTTGAGTAATAATTCGGGCTGCAAGAAATAAGCATTACGCGGGCCAGGAGATCGCGTGCGTTCAAATGAACATACAGTATATTAACGGCCTACCAAAATTTAGTGTATGAAGGGAGCAACTTCTTATAACGCAAATTCCTCAAGTATTTCAGTTTCTTCTAAGAGTTCCACTGCGGCTTGTTAACCCCTTCATTGAGGCTATTTAGACAAAATATTAATTTATTAAGCCCACAGCGGATTGTTTCGAGATTTCTCACCTTGTCATCTTGCGAGAGTTTTGAGTTTATCCCTCCAGGGGGACACAATTTTTGTCTCCATGGGAATTATCGCTCCCATGCATGGGGATAATACGAAGACAAAGTTTCCTTCTGTTGAAGTAGAATAGGAACTTTTGTTTTGTTATGAACCATTTTTTTTTCGGTTCGCTACGGTCATGATTTTCAGGACCTACTACTCACTTCTTCAACTCATATCTTATTTTATGAACATATATCGTAACTTGTCGTTTCTATGCGCAGAGGATCTTGTGAGGGAACGCTCCTTGTGCATAGATTCCCCGTTCCCTTAGGTCTATACTTAACTGCGCCTTCATCCTTTCTCTCTTTGAAACACCTTTGTTGTGGTTAGGGAAGCCTAAATTAACTTATCTAATAAAATCTTTGTGTTTTTATATTCTATTTACATTTAAAATGTTGTGAAAAGCACGCCCATTTACGTTAAATCGCATCATGAACTTCGTCAATAGCTGATACTATTCCCGCTTACGTTTTCGAGAC
>JACJUY010007800.1:50408-69579 GCA_014220935.1 Platorchestia sp. MABIK
TATTACACTGGCAGTCCTCACTTCGAGGTGACAACCACTCTGTTGCAGTCATAAATATTACACTGGCAGTCCTCACTTCAACGTGACAACCACTCTGTTGCAGCGCAGAGATAGAGGTCAGTTTGGACACTAAAGAACCGAAACAACTTCATGATTCGCCTTCACGAAATGCCCTTTATTCACAGCGAGATCTTGGAGCAGCCTAATTAGTTGACGCTCTGGAGAATACTTAGCAAGACATTCTCAATAGGCTCGAACGCACCGTAACTAATGCTACCGTAGGGAATAATCAAGTAGTCTTCGTTGAACTTGAGTTTCCTGATAGTTCTTGATGGTTTTAAAAAAAAGAGGCTATCATTTGTTGTTGGAAGTCTGAAATTAGAATTGGATTCGAAGTTAAATATTTTAATCACAGTGTAAGTCCAATTGAGAATGAGTTTATTTTATTTAATATATTAATACAAATGTTATGCGAAATATGTACTTGTATTGATCATAATGATTATGCTTATATGGTTTTTGAGTTCGGTGCAACTAGATAAGCCTCAGTGTAGGGAGATAATTATTTTAATGTGCTGGAGAGCTATTTGTTGGTCAGTTGTTGCCCTTTAGCAGAATATTTCTCAAGTCGTGATTAGCATGTTTACCCAAGCAAAAAAGCATGTTTGGGTTTGATTGCTGGCATTGAAAGAGAAAAGCTTGTTACTCAAAAAAAGAAACAGAAAAAAAGCAGATGTCTGACGTTGAATGAGCGTGGAATCATGGAGTCTTTGTCCACAAGACCTTTACTATTCTAAAAAAGTCAGTCGAATGAACCTAGCTAACAGCTTTAGGTCGTCATATCCTCCATCTTTAGTTGTACTGAAAGCTTCCCGTTGAATAAACCTACATAGGAGCATTGAGTCCTTATTCACCTTTAGATCTACTGAAAACTTATCGTTAAATAAAGGTAGCTAGTAGCTCCTTTACCACTTATAAATAAAAAGAAAAATTACAGTTGAATGAACCTATCTAACAGCATTGATTTTTGATCCACGTTGATATCAGTGAGAGCTATCCTGACGTTTGCCAGCGCCTAAACCTGACTTACAGCCTTCCTACCCACTGGCTCCATCTGCTCACTTTCGCTTATACTTCCACTCTAATATTTCACGGCAGACGATCTCTCAGCGCCACTCGAGTTCGTTTTACAGATATTGGTTGCCTGGCCTTTTTGGCAAAAAAGTGGCCTTTTTCGAGGCCAAAATTTCCAACCTTTTTGAGTGAAGTAAGAGCTCGAATTGCACTTGCCTTACAGGGTTGATGCTTGTGGTGTTTTTGGCCAAATATTCTGCCGGGAAAAAGGCCGAATTCAAAAACTTTGGCCAGAAAATGCCCAATTTGGTAATTGCTTGGCCAAGCCGTGTGTGCAGGAGATTTGAATAAGATTTGACATTTGAGCGGGGATATTGAATGTTAAATGGAATACAAAGGTTTAGGAGGTGTGAGATTTCAATGTTAAGATTACTTTTGCATAGCCTGCGCACCGCCGCTGAAAAAAAGAAACTTGGGTATAGATTCTAAAAAGACACCAAGAAAATTTTCATATTTGTTGTCCAGCGTGAATACTTATATCTTTACAAGACACTTTTTCTTGCACGATATCAGTTATTCAGGACTACTGTATGCATAAACCTGTAAACATTTTATTCAGAAAATAATAATCATAAGATGTGGCTTAAAGAATTTAATCTGTTGCATTCTCACAGTAATTTCAGCTTAAAAACGTTTTAATCGTTCAATGCAATGAATATGAGACATAGGCTGCAAGGTTTTATTTGCACAGGATATCCAAAATTGTATGGCTCGTTTAGATATGTAGTTTGCAAGTTGTCAAAACTAGAATACTGGAATGAGTTCCATGGAAAATATAAAAGTTATTTGGTATCACAAATACGATGGTAAGCTATGTAGACAGACATGAACAGTTTACAATTCTGTAACGAAAGATCAGACTTTGAAATTGTATTAACAATCATCACCATTTTATTAGTTACAATTTTTTCCCGGAAATGAGGAAATTGATTTTATTTTGAATATTAGATACAAAAGAAATAGAATTTGAATCTTTTCATTTTCAGTAAGACTTATTTCAACCTTCAAACTTCACAAGTTTATAAACCAAAACTTGTATAAAAATGCTTCATTTGTTTTCCGCGGGTTGTTATTACTGTTAGTGCAAAAATGATGTTTAGGAGCTGAATGTTCAAAGCTCAAGTCTTAGCAACTGTTTTCATTTTCATCTGAAGCAAACAGTTTCCCTTACATTGGTAATTAATCAGCCATGAAAATAGAGATTTGGATAGATTTCATTTATAATCTACAATTGTCTCATGGAAACGTGACGAAGTAAAAATATAAACACAGGGAAGCTTTTCCCGCAGATGGACGCCGCGATCGTCAAGCTTCAATTCAAACAAAATGAAAAACAAGAACGATTTCAGATCATACTATACCGTGTGTCCTACAAAACCCGCAACGAGTTTTTATATCCCTGTTTTATAAATACCCGCAATTATTTCCCGTATCTGCAGTAACCGGTAATGCCGAATAATTTTGCTTGAAATCAGATGCTTATGGTATTCTTATGATGGTATTACTGATTCTCGGTTCGGGATTTTGTGGGAAAAACTGTATAAATTCCTTTTGAAATACATTGGGTAAATGAGTAACTAATCATTCGAAACTAATTGCGAGATCAAGCGTTCCAGTATCACTTCAATTACCTGGTATATCTTGATAGATGTTCGACTGTATAGTATTCTTTGAAATTAAAATCGAATTCAGCTGAGGAACTTTCAGATGGTCCACACGCATAGGGAGATGTGGTCCTAGTCCCCTCGCCTCTATTGCTGTCGGCACTGCGAAATAGCAAGGCCAACTTTGAGATGGAGTTGCGCTGCTCTTCAACTTGAACCTGCTAGATTTTCCTCCAGTCTGCATCTGAGAGATGCCGCTACTTCAGCTTGTTTCCGTTACATCAAACAAGCAGCGTTTGCTTTTGCTGCATTCAACAGGCTGCGTTTGTTAACGGTACATTCAACAGCAGCGTTTGTTATCGGTACATTCAACAGCATCGTTTGTTTTCGTTACATTCAACAGCAGCGTTTGTTTTCGTTACATTCAACAGGCAGCGTTTTTTTCGGTACATTAAACAGGCAGCGTTTGTTATCGGTACATTCAACAGGCAGCGTTTTTGATCGGTACATTCAACAGGCAGCGTTTTTTATCGGTACATTCAACAGGCAGCGTTTGTTTTCGTTACATTCAACAGGCAGCGTTTGTTTTAGTTACATTCAACAGCAGCGTTTGTTTTCGTTACATTCAACAGGCAGCGTTTGTTTTCGTTACATTCAACAGGCAGCGTTTGTTTTCGTTACATTCAACAGGCAGCGTTAGTTTTCGTTACATTCAACAGGCAGCGTTTGTTTTCGTTACATTCAACAGGCAGCGTTTGTTTTCGATACATTCAACAGCAGCGTTTGTTTTCGCTGCGGTCATTGAACATGAGGCGTCTACATTTGATCAGAGGGATCAATGTCGCGTTTGTTTTCGTTTTGACTTAAGCATCCTGGGCATGATTTCAGCACGAGAACAAACGATGAACAGGAAAAAATTCTTTTACCCGGAAGACTACGACAAATTCTGCGACAAGTTGGAGGGTGTCCTGTGATAACACGAGCATAGCGAGATACTATGCTTTTCCTTCACTTCACACTTGATGTTCAGACTAAAAAGAAAAATTATTCGTTTTCAATAACGTGCAAACAAAAATTATCAGTATAAATTTTCAAAGAAGTGCGAATTGGGTTTTTTCTAAGGTAGAAATTATTTTCAAAGGACTTTTGCGTTGGCCAGTTACTCTCCGAAGATTAGTTAAAAGATAGTTCGGTTAACAAGAAAGTCGTTTTTCATATTGTCGATCATGTTTCGTCAGGGCACGCTTGGCTACGGTAGTCGACAGTACACTCTTGTAATTAAAAACATTTATCGTGCTTTTTGTGTGGGTTTGGAATGCGATTAAGATCTCTATCTTTGAAAGTCTCTACTGTAGCTGAAAAAAGAGCCCATCATTACGGAATGCAATCTTTTAAAATCCACTTCCGCAGCTACTGAAATGAGAAACCAATACGGAACTCGTTGCTGTGCTCGGATGGAGACTTCCGGCAGCCTTCAGTTCACCCAACCAGGGAGGGATCAGCCGCCTGTTCATATCTTCACCATCATGGAAGACGCTTTACGTTCAGCAACAGACTTCAAGGCTTGATTATTTCTTGTTAAAAGAAAAAATGCCTTAACTTTTTAAAGTGATGCTTCCACTTTTCGAAATAAGACCTCCCTGAAAGCCATCTTTCTTCGCTTCCTTCGAAGGCTATGCCGCGGCTGATTGCAAAGCGATACTTTTCAATACTTTTCATGAAAATTTTTCGGGTCTTGCAAGGTTTTAATAATCCCCATTAAGGTATCGTCAAACTCTCGTTCATTGGTAACATTTTTCTTTGTTTTAGCCAGCTTTGGGCATTAAGTTCTTCTCCCGAGGATTACAGAACTTGGAGGAACATGCGCGCATTTTGATAGCGTCCTAACGTGGAAGAAACTGGATTTCCAGTCTTTCCTTTTTTCCATTCGTTAATGAATGGGGCAAATTTTGTTGAGCTCTTGAATTTACAATATACTGATAACTGTTTAAATTGTCCTCATCACCAACCCATGTTCGACCCACTGAAATGATTAAGTATTCGTTGCTTTTATTCTTGGGTACAATGTCGGACCAAGAATCGCCTTGTCAACTCTTTCGTACCTACACCGCAAATATTGCATTCAAGTTTTGTGAGTCTATCTACATACATTGAAAATTCGCTTTACATAGAAAAACGATCGAAAATTTATCTATACGCTTCAGTATGCAGAAAAGTGAATGATCTGCCATCAACTAACTACACAAATGAAAAGTTTCATTCCAATATCTTTCCATCACGAATACAGGATTTTTTTTTACAGCAGATAAGATTCTCATTTCTTCTACTACATGTTTAAACTTTTACCCTTAGAGCCTCTAAGTTTCCGTTGACTTTTTACCGCAGTTCCCTTAAATCCACCCTGCAATCGACTAAGCCACGACCTCGGCTGTATTCAGATTAGACTGCGGCTATAGAAGACGTTACATTTTCCTGTTTTTATAGACTATCTTGTTCAGAATTAAGATGGTAACTCGTTTATTATTCTCGGGGGCAACTTGTGCGGCCTCAATAAGAAAGAGGTTAGAAAGAATTTTTAAAATTGTCATAAGAAGATTTTTTGTTAACTGTCTTGGGGTAAGGAGCTTCTGAAGCGTTGGTTTTGTCACATCTTGCAACAAATGTGTGTTCTTTCGAAGCCTTCAAGTTGTTGAAGGCTGCGTGAGCTTACTTCTGAACTGCTCATGGCCCTCACATTGACCGTTCCTTCACGTCGATCTTCTCTTGCTTTCTTCCATGGTTCGTTTTTCTTCAGTGAACGGAGTTTAGGTTTTTCTCACTTGAGCTGCGGCAGAGAGGACAGTTCCTCTCAAAATGTAAAGTTCTTCTCGCTCTCTTGGGAAATTTTGACGTTTTTCCGATGTTTTCGGGTCACTAGAATGAGGAGCAAAATTTGCCTGGTTTGTTTCGTTTCTTAATGTTCTTAATGACACAAACCGTGAGCAATAAATCGGAATCATTTTAGCATTCCTAATGCTCAGAAGTTTCTGTTATTTCCTGTTTTTAAATTAGATCGTTTCATTCCTGAATTAATTAGCTCAAAAAATTTTTCACAAAACGTTCAATTTCAATGACTTCTGTCATACATTTTGATCAATAAAATATTATTTGGCGATTTGATTTATAAAAGCCTTGTGTTTGTTGATGCGTTTTCATAATTTTCACTGACGAAAAGTTCTTTTCGCTTGCTTATTCACTGGTTTTCTGCACGAGTTAATGTATTTCTTTAGCCACGGATTTTTCAGTGTTTGAAATAACAATTTGATTTTTTATGCGTCTTACTCAGTCAATTCCTTTTTTAACTTAACGCGTACAAAGTCTGTTCTCACTCACTCTACAGTCTTTTGCACGCAGGCATGAGATATATTTTATTTTGTTTTAACAACCACTTACAGTCTCAGAATTTATTTCGACTCTGTGCTTGAATGCAATTTAAATTTGTAGCATGGTCATAGGGTGAAGAAATTTTGGGCAATTTTTCGTCATCAGAATTAAAAAAGGGAGCAGCCTTTTTCCAAACAAAACTGTTCCTTTTGAAAATTTGTCTCGCAGAAATTAGCAAACAGCTCGCTGCGAAAAGCCTTTTTCCAAACAAAACTGTTCCTTTTGAAAATTTGTCTCGCAGAAATTAGCAAACAGCGCGCTGCGAAAGTACGGCACGCATTTCTCGAAGAAGAAACATTCAATTGCCGCAAAACAGAAGAAAACGTTTCATTACCAGATGTATTAGAGGGAATTATGTCGTGCATCTCAGCAGTTATCTCGAGGGCACCAGGAGCGAGTTGCCGCTCTCTCTTTGACAGCCGTTTGATGTTTTTATGAAGCAAAGGAAGCCAGACTGCCGCTCGGGAAGGACGCAACCAAACGGGCTCTAATTAGTTCACTTAATTAAACGGGCGAATTGAGTTGCAGCGGCGTAATGTGTTAGTTTAGAGCGCGAGCTTGCTGAGTCACGGCCGCCTCCGCATGCACGCAGAAAATAAGCCATTAATGCTTCATTATTAAAGCGCTAGCCCTCTGATCTTATGTGGGACGAAAACAGTTTAAAATTTGGAACACGTGTTCGTAATGTTAAGGGAAACGATAGCACTGTGTAGGTGTTCAACTTGAAAAATACAAGATGCGAAGAATTTTCCCTTCACGTTTTTTATCACAAATTTTTCTCATTAGAATTACCTCATTTTAGGGCCGATTGTAATTTAGGAAACGTGCTTATTCATTATTGTACTCACTCATTGATGTGCTCACGCATTAATGTACTCACCCATTATTGTTGTCACCCATTGATGTACTCACACATTTACTTATGTACCCACTCATCAATGTACTCACCCATTAATGTTCTCACTCATTAATGTACTCACTAATTAATGTACTCACTCATTAATGTACTCACTCATTAATGTACTCACCCATTAATGTACTCACCCATTAATGTACTCACCCATTAATGTTCTCACTCATTAATGTATTCACCCATTACTGTACTCACTCATTAATGTACTCACTCATTAACGTACTCACTCATTAAAGTCTTTGTCAATTAAATGAAAGGTGACGTACGACAGGCTTGGGAAATTTTTACTCGGATGTATATATATATATATATATATACCGGGTGGCACAGCTAAGTGTGGACAAATAAACGTTAGTTTTTATCAGTTATTTGAAAGCCAATCAAAACAACTCATGTATCAAATAAAAGCAATTTAAACAATTTTTTAAACAATTTATTTACTACAAGTGATACAGCAATAGATTTATCTTAAAGTCTAGTACAATGGACATATTTGAGTATAGCTACTTGTGGGCCCGAATAAGTTTAGCGACTTCTAGGACATCCTATCATCAATTTATTTTTAAAAGGTACAGTTATGTTTAACCTAATTTACTTCACTTAGGAGCATACAAGACTGGTCATGATTCGATGCCTAATTTTTTAACAAAGAAAGAAAAAGTTAAAATGAAGAGAAATGTATTGTCTCTAATGCCATCCAAGAATTCACTGAAAATGAAGGAATTACACTTCAGCAGGACGGAGCAACCTCTCACACAGCCTGATTGGTCCAGGACTGGCACGAAGACAATTTCAAGTCATTTTGGCTCAAGAAACTATGGCCCCCATCTTCTCCTGATTTAAATCCAATAGACTTTGGGATATGGTCTATTTTGGAGCAGAAGTCCTGCTTTGTATCCCACTCAAGGAAGCAAAAACTGACCAAATCTTGGGCAGAAATTGAAGCTGAAACTGTGCGTGCCTCGTGTGATCAGGTGATCCCTCGTCTCCTCGAGGTTATCAAGGAGAAAGGAGGATATGTTGAATAATTCTTGGATGTTTAAAGACAGTACATGTCTCTTTTATTCGACACATGAGGTGTTTTGATTGGCGTTCATACAACTGAAAAAACCTACCTTTTATTTGTCCACACTTGCACGTACACGAAAGGTAGGTTTAAACTATGAAATAAAAGAACTTTCAAAAGGTATATGAACTATGAAATGAAAGAGCCGCATGTGCCTTTTGAAAGCTCTTTCAAAAGGTATATGCACGTACATTCACACCGACAAACACTGTCACGCATTAACACACACTTCACTCACAGACACAAGCATACACAAACACACGTTCACATGCGAACCAACAAGCACACACACGTTTTACTCATACACAAACACAAGGACGCACACAAGCACACGCTCATTTAAAACTGTGTTACAACTCTGTCAGAATTATCAAACTGGAAATTAAATGTTACAAAAATCCCAAATACAGTGTTTTACAACATAGAATACATCCAAAAAGCACTAATAACTTAAGTAATAGAAGAACTGAAACTTGAGGGAAACATTAATCGAGTTCGTACGAGGAGATATAAAAATTTAATTCCTCGGAGAGCAGCGCAACGCTTGGTGAAAGACATCAACATTACAGCGGTTGATGTGGCCGTACATCAACTCGATGGCCCGCACTTTTTGCGTTTCCAATGACCGCAAAGAGACCTCGACGTTCCTAATGAATCTTTGAACTTTGAAAAGTTCAGAAATGGTGGAAGTTTGTGGCGGCTAAAAAGAACATGATGGGGTGTCATTACAATAGTGCGGCGCTGTTTCCTACATTCAACATTTGTATGTGGTGTGTGTTGAGCGTGCGTTAGTCCGTTATCTTAATGTGCCTCTTAAGGAAACTTATTCTATTTGTTATCAGTAGAATGCGTGTTCTAGCGAACGTGTTGAGTACATTGATTTTAAATTGGGTATTTACTCCAGAGTATTGAATGTGTTGAGTAAGTGTCAAGTACGTTGAGTAAGTGTCAAGTACGTTGAGTAAGTGTCAAGTACGTTGAGTAAGTGTCAAGTACGTTGAGTAAGTGTCAAGTACGTTGAGTAAGTGTCAAGTACGTTGAGTAAGTGTTGAGTACGTTGAGTATGTATTGAGTTCATTAAGCAAATCTTCGTTGAGTAAGTGCACTAAACGATGGCATTTGCTGCTCTTTCATTTCAAAGTTCAAACACGCAAATGTCCGCATCACGAGGCCGTCGCGTAACAAACCATTCTAATTGTCGTCCAACTCCAGCCTGCGCCCTAATTTCTGAACGCCAAAAGCAAACGAGCATAAACTTCTGGGTTCAACTCGAAGTAACTGCGACACAAAAAATAATGCATGCAAAATTTTAACGCACAGTTGCAAACGGAAAAGGCGTGTTTATGCTTCAAACAAATTACGAGTTTGTCGAATTGACTTTGTAGGTTTACAAAGTTTATTGAATTGACTTTGTAGGCTTACGAAGCATTCATGACTGCATGACCAGACAGTAATTTGAGGTCTGTTACACGCGCCGTCGCACCAGTCAGGAGAAGGAGGCCGCTAGTGAACTAATGAGCACTCCACCATGCACTGGAAATAAGAAGGCTCTCCGGTGAAGCGACCTCGTTTAATATCGGAGCAGGTGATCAAGTTGTCAAGTTTTGGTTGATGTTCTTGAAGAAGAAGAAATTGAAAAAGCTCATTAAATTCTAAATAGTCAGAAAGAAAGATCTTAAGTCTAAATTGCACTCTACGTATTTTCCCGTGCATCATTCTTGTGCGTGTAAAGCTTTTCCAATAGTTTACAAACTTATTTGAGAGTATCACCTCAAGTGTGTTTTATTTTGTTTATATTTTAGATTAATAGTATATAGAATTATCACTGAATTTTGTTTTTTGGAGTAACTTTTTCTTGTATTTGTACCTAGATGCTTAATAAGATGAAAAAGACATGATACTTCTTTATCATTATACAGTAAATTACACCTTTGTTATTAAACGATATATTTGGAAGTCTCCTCCGATGATCAGAATAAAACAAAGCCGATGGGGAACAAGAGTATGTTGAATTCTTTCAAATATTAAAAATGTTGTCTTTCTTTTCTAAATTACTTGGTTTTGTTTTTCAGTTACATTTGGGACAAAACTTCGCCTAATCTCTTTACACAACGGACCATTGTAGAAGCCATAAAGGTTGGATCATCACTGAAATTACACAGAAATAAGGTCAGAAATCAAACGGTATGATGCCATATTATTTCTACATGAAGAAGAAAAAACTTTCAGGATTAAATAGGAAAACATGTGGTTGGCTGAATAAATCTTACAGGTAAACTTTTTCAAAGACCTTTTTTCACAGGTTTTAAATACACCAACGTGAATGGCACGCAATTTTGTCAGTTTTTAAAAATTCGTTCGAGGTAATTGGCTGAGACGACAGCAAAGGTGGTGTGATACCATGGTGGTGTGGTGCCATGGTTGTGTGATGCCATGGTGGTGTGGTACCATGGTGGTGTGGTGCCATGGTGGTGTGGTGCCATGGTGGTGTGGTGCCATGGTGGTGTGGTGCCATGGTGGTGTGGTACCATGGTGGTGTGGTGCAATGGTGGTGTGATACCATGGTGGTGTGGTGCCATGGCGGTGTGATACCATTAATTACAACTGGAGCTTAAGAATTGGAGAGATAGAAATAACGTCTTTGGATTAGAATGCAAAGTTAGCATTTTTGAGGAATAAAAATATAAATCACGTTCACGGCTCATAGATTCATGAAGAGTCTTTCATGTTTTGAACTAACGAAAATAATTAATTGACAGACGATAATTTGCACAACATGTTGAGAAGCTTACTCGTTTATCTGTGAAGACACCTCCGTCTTCGATTTCAGAAGAAACCAAAACTAGTTTTTTGTAGCTGAAACTCATTCAAAGACATATATACATTCACTTGGAATTATCATGATTTTAAACTCAATGTAACCCCTTTTATGTTCTGAGAAATTATGCTTGCACACACTGATCAGATATGTTCAATATCTCAAAATATGTAATTTTTTGAACCGTATCAGTCTCATTCTTTCCACTGAGAATATGGATAGCTTAAAAACAGTTATTGAAGGTAGATATCAGATTGCTTGGATGACATATTCTATCAGACCAGAAATAGGGTAAAAATAATTTTTTACATTTTTTCTGTAAATCCCATTGGCATCGTCGGAAAGCTGGGGAATTTCCTTCTGTGTAAATCTCATTTTTTCTCACGAATCATTTCATATTTTACTTTTTCTTTTCATTTCTTCAAAAAAAGGACTTGTTGCCATTCTTTGCGTCCATTACTTATTCTCAATAACTTGAGAATAAGAACTTATGAATGAAAATTCCTAGAAACTTCAGAATGATTTAATTAATAACTGTTTATTATAACGGAATAAAGTCACTGAAAAACACATTAAAAATGGCTCGGCCATCAAATTTCCGCCTCATCGCACAGCCCTGTTCCAGACGCAAAGAAATGTACTCAACTCGATGACTTCACAGCGAAGTGTTCAGCAGAACTTCGTATTGATCAAGTGGCATGTAGAGGGCGAATAAATTATTTCAATTGAGAAGACAATTTGTTAAAGGTTAATTCTGAGGCATGTGGCGGTAGACACAATGTCCAGCACAGTGAGTGTAGACACAATGTCCAGTACAGTGAGTGTAGACACAATGTCCAGTACAGTGAGTGTAGACACAATGTCCAGTACAGTGAGTGTAGACACAATGTCCAGTACAGTGAGTGTAGACACAATGTCCAACACAGTGAGTGTAGACACAATGTCCAGTACAGTGAGTGTAGACACAGTGTAGCCAAAACAATGTAGCCGAAAATACTACAAAATATGGGTAATCGATGAGCACACCTTTTTCTATCATAAGGCATAGCACTTTGTAACCTCCTTAGAGTCTTTAAAAATGTATACTGCTACAATAATGATTGTTGGAAACATAAAGTTTCATACAAATTGTAAACATTTGCGAAATTGAAGCATTGCTGTGAGCCTGTCTCCAACAAATAAATTAATCCGCAACGATTGAATTTCGCGGACCGCTTGAGGTGTTTTTGGTGGTCCCAAGAAATCCCAAAACTTGGTAAGCTCTCAGGCGCAGGACGAGGGATTCCTTCACAAGCCGCGATGCTGGCCTCGTAAAAACCACAAACCAATCGAGCGAAGGCCACAAAAACGCTGCTGTTGTTACGAAGACTGTAAAAAGCAACAGATGCTACAAATCTTATTTAAAAGCGACTCAAGAGCGCCACATTTGCGGCACAGCTGCAGCCAGCGCAGTGTTGCCAGAGCTGCGCGAACATTCCTTTGATTGCTTCACGTAACTTCGCCCCAACCTAAATGAGCTCATAAAAGTGGCCTCACCTGCACGCGGAGATCAAAAGTTTTGTAATGAATTCGATGGCCTGTCAGAATCAAAGAGCCGTTTTAGAAATTCTAATTCCCTGATTTTTGTCCGAACAAAAATTTCTATTTATCATTGCCGTTCATCTGCTGAATTAAAAACGAGAATTATTAAGTTTGTGTTTTACGATTGTTTTTCTTATTTATTACACCTGCTTTATTATACAACGTATTATAAAACTTTCTTGATTAGGAAGGGCCACTTTTAAGAAAGTATAAATAAAATGATAAAAATTATGTAACACTTTCGTTCGAAGATCTTTTTGTTTGCTGAATTCACGCAATGAAAGACGAAAATATTGCATTCTCATCGCAATGTTTTACCAGAAGAACTCATGAATTTGATTGGTAATGTTTGAAACCAAACCAACAAAACGCGAACGATTGTCAGGCGTGAAAATGTTCGTCGAGTTGCCGTGGAGTTTCAGTGGACCGATGACTGTGACAGAGTGAGGTGCTGCGTGTCGGTCGCGGACCTTCTTGAAGTTCTACACAGAAAATACAGTGTGTAACTTGCCAAACACACAGCCCATACTGCGGTGTACCGCTTCTAGCATACGATGTAAAATTCTTCATTTTGAAATTCTTTCGACTGCATAAAGATCAATCTTACCAAGGAATTTGTACATAAAAATTTCGCTTACAGTCGCAGTAACTCGATACGAGACGACTGTAAAACCTTAAAACTTTACAGCTGCCCACTCATTAAATAGTTTTCTATTTTTGTCACAAATTTGTGGTTACAGCGTTGGTAGTGTTGGCGAAGTTGGAGAATTTATTATCATTTATATATCTTCATCATAAACAGCCAGATAATGTTCATTATAAGAAATAATCCATTGAATGTGTGATGTCTAAGGTTGTGATGTGTATATATTGCGCTAGTGCGTTGAAACATACTTTATTAAATTCATGTATTAATGTGAAAGATAATTTGGTTGCTGCATTTCAGGTATAATATCATTAAGGGGGAAATGTATATCTAACTAAGCACGAAAACGTACGATACCTTTTACAGTGCATACAAAAAATTGTGTTGTTGCGATTATACAACGACTTATGGTTAACGTATATCTAATGTATTATGTCATTATATGCGTCTTTTTAACCAGCCTAAAAAATTTATTTGACGTACCAGAAAGTAACAGTAAATACTGTCACTTCAGCATAGCTCGGTAAGACAGAAATGACAGAAAATATTACCACTTCAACATAGCTTGGCAAGACAGATATGATAGAAAATATTATCATTTCACCATTGCTCAGTAAGAAATTTACGACGCTGCCCTGCTGCGTGCCTGGGTTGGCGCTCTCAGAAGGCATGAACGACGTAAGCCACGGTGCAGGCAACGCGTGCCATCATTGAAAATAAAATGGGTTCCAACTTGCAATCAAAGCTCCAAGTTTGTTTCTTTTCTGCGAATTTTGAGCGTGCCTCGAGACAACGTCAGGGCGGTAAATCAATGCAAGGGCTCCGTATCGGACGCTTTTTTTTTTTTATGGGTTTTGTTGTTTGTTTCCAGGGAGAAAGATTCACTTAACCAAATATTGAGATAGTCTTCGCAAATGAAGTTTTAGCAAAGTATTTGTGCAAAATTGAGGAAAGTAAAACAAACGAAAGAATTACAAGCTGTAACTTTTTTGTTTTTGAATGCCCAAATTTATTTTGAACAAAGCTGTCTCTGAGAAGTTTGTTCTCCATTACAACTGAACTTCAGAAGTTACGGCTCATTTAGCTTCAAGTAGCCATTATTTTGTTGTAAATATCTGAAGCTTTAAATATCGATTAACTTAAAGATACGTATATTTAGGTTTCAATTAACGCTATGACACGGTAATTCACGTCTCAGTTAACGCTGACGTGATATTTACGTCTCAATTAACGATAGAATAGGAATTTACATCTTAATTAAAGCTAGGACACGGTAATTCACGTCTCAATTAACGTTGACATGACATTTAGGTCTCAATTAACGATAGAATAGGAATTTACGTCTTAATTAACGCTAGGACACGGTAATTTACGTCTCAATTAACTCTAGGTAGTAAAGACTTCCGTCTCAATTAAAGCCAGGATTAAGATCGTGAGGTTCCCATCAGCAACGTTTCCGACTGTGCAAATGTAATTACTATTTTAAATATCATCTCACTTATGAGAAGTTAATCACTAAAAGAGAATCAAACTTCGTCGCACCAAGTTACGTGCGGCTCGTCGCACACACAATGTCGGACTGTCTTTCTTTCCATGACGACTTTGTTTTGGTGCAGCTCTTATTTTTTGAAGTTCAGACGCAATTAAACCATGTGCGCTGCACAGTATAGTGCAAAGCTGCGCAGTAGGATGGAGCTTGGGGAAAAAATGTTTCAGAGTAGAATGGAAAGCTGTTGAGTGAAATGGAAATTGCTGAAAAAGTGCTGAAGAGTAAAATGGAAACTGTTGAAGATAGTGGAACTTGGTAAATAAAAAGCTCCTGGGTATACAGGGTATGATAGAAAGTTACTCAGTAAATGGAAGTTGATGAAAAACGCTACGGAGTGCAAAGGAAAGCTAAATAGATTTCATAAATTGAGAAGATATTTTCAATTCGTGATCGTCGATTATTTCAGTACTTGCCTTAAATATGTAAAATAACATAATATTTACATTCCTTCATAACACCGACCACCTCTATAAAAAGTCAATCGAGTCCATATACCCGAGATCCAAAGGTCATTTCCATGTGCCGTCACACCTTAAGTTGATAAGAAGGGGTTCATTCCACTTCTAGAATTGGAAATCAGGCTTTGCTCAAACCCCTCAGAACGGGCTCATTTAATGTGAAGCAACACGTGAGTAACCATTTATTTGAAACAAGCGTTCATTCATTCATCAGTGGGCATCAACGCTCCATGCTTGCTGCAGGCCAAGTGTCAGGGAAAGTGCAGGCTTCACGAAACAAATGATCGAAGAATCTTACTCAATAGGGTGCAACTATGATTCCAGCATCGTAAATCCAAAGAATCTCACTCAATATGGCATCGCGAAACAAATAAACCGAAGAACAATTTAAACAATTTAAACAATTTAAACAATTTAAATTGTTTAAATAAATTTAAACCTTACTCAATAGGACATCGTGAAACAAATAAACCAATAACATCGCTCAATATCGTGAAATTTTGATTTGCAATTGATGTGAAACATTTGAAGCGATGCGAAACGAAAATGCCAGTGCTTCAAATTCGATTATTTGAAAAGAAAGCCCCAGTACGGGATGCAATCAGTGAACCATCTGGTGATGACTGTCAGGTCACACACAGGGGGCCGGCGGAGCTCATTCATTTACACAGGGGATTCGGTGGCCAAACTCAGCCATTTGCAGATTGAATGTCAATGAATGCATGCAATTATTGCTCTGGGGATTGAGTTGGGGCGCAGACCCCCGTTCCGATAATGGAATTGCGTTGCCTTGGCTTACGGCCGCCTCTGCGTACGCATCAATCACTTCCAACGGACTTCCTAGACGCTCTGTGAGCCCTGCTGTGTATGATCCCTGCAGAGCACTTGTAAATTTAGTTTGTTTTCAATGCCTGTTTCTTTCTTTTCCGAGTGATGGCTTCAGAAATGAGTATCACCTTGAATCGTTAATTTAGTTTGTTTTCAAAATCTGTTGCTTCCTTTTTTGAAAGGTGGTTTCAGAAATGAGTATGGCCTCGAACTTCTAGGTAATGTTCATTTTGAGGCAGCCAGAGCACGAGAGACTGACTGCATGCGTTCCTCAATGGGAGCATCCGTTTCTATCATCTCATGCTTCCGTGATGAAGAGGCACAGCGGGACTGCTTACATAATGCCGTCAATGTTCTATTGAAAAAATAAATTCCCTTTAAATTCATGCTCAAGTATCAGTTTGCACAAAAGTATTGGGCTTTGGCTACTTTTATCCCGCTGGATCCCTCCACCATAATACCACATTACCACAGGGTCTGTCGAGTATCTCATGCAACACAAGCTCTTTCAGACTTCAATTCGGTAGATAATGTTTTCTTTTATTGCCTTCAGTTTCATTTTGATTCGTTTTTCGGCAGCACTAGCTTCTTCAATAAGTAAATTGAAGAAATCAAGTATCATCTTTAATATTTTCATCTACGCATCTCCTATCCAGGATGAGCAATGCACTGCTCTTCAAATTTCTCAGAATTTGGGCATTCACTGAAATCGACGCCCCATTTTTGCCTGCGATTCAGCATCAATAGACTGCTTTCCACGACAGCTGCGTCTCTCACGCTGTTCATACAGGGGCTCTTTCTTGAGAGCGATTCAGGGAGTTCTTAATTGATGGGGGGCAGGTGTAGCAATCAGTAGTTGACTAGAGATGTAAATACCAGCTGTAGACAAAACAGCTGCATCTATAAAGTGACTTTACGTATTTTCTTCAAATTATGCCAACTATCCACCAGCCCCTCACAGAAAAAGAGCTATATGGGTGAAAAAGGGTAACTATCACCCTTTATGCCCAGCATTTCCATGAAATTACGCCAACTATCCAGTAGCCACTCCCATAAAAAGTGCTTAATGGTTAAGAGAATGGTAACTTCCCCATTTGATGCCCAGAATATCCTTAGAATGCTCCCTCCTATCCACTAGCCACTCAGAAAAAGGCTATAATAGGAGAGCTAAAGGAAATTAAAAGTTCTTTGTTGCAGGTTCAATTGTTTACCAACCCAAAAAACTCTTGTATACCTGTAAACTGAATACTGGAACACTGCATGGTGACTGCAATTTATTCGTAGAAAGTTTTCATATTAGTTGAAATTCACTCAACAGCCTGAAGTTGAAATTTTTCGTAAGTTGTCCCGTCAAAATAGAGAGCAATCAAATGGAAAGAGAATTGCAATTCATGCCTAATACGATGCTAAATTTATTCAAAATAAATTTGACGATTCATGTAGAACATTTGGTGCATGTTTCTTTTATAGAAACACAATGTTAAAAACTGTTAAAAACTCTTAAAATAACATCTGATACAACAGACAAATCTATGGAACTGAGTGAAGCTTTTTTTGTTTTTGAAAAATGAATACGATTTATTTTGTCCGCAGAGTATGGTTTTCGGACAACCAGGTTACTCAACCGATCCCTTAGAATGCATAGAAGATTGAACATTAGGAGCGATAGAGGTACATTGGTCGCCTGAGGAGCTGGTGGCAACATCGTCTCTCCGTCGTGTTGTCCACAGCCTCCGCTCTCGGGGAGGTCACTTGTAGATATTTCAACTCCCCGTTATATCAGACGTGAATTAAAGCCACTGTAGCTTTTTATACTGGAGTCTTATTTACGATCTAGGGAGAGGTGAACAAGTCCTCTTTTTGTGCTTCGCTTGTGGAAGAAATTACTGCAATTTCGTGAGAAAAAACTGTGCACAGTACGTTCTAGGGAAAGGTGATCAAGTTCTCTATTTGTGTAACGCTTGTCGAAGACATTGCTGCAATTTCTTGAAGTGTGTTTTTAACATTAGTTTCGATCAGTGACTGAAATGTGGTAAAATCAGTGACTGAAATCTGGTGAGGAAATTAATCTATGAAATCAAAATGTGTGATAACTTTGTAGTTATTTTTGCGTGTTTCCCAGGGTTTTCCTATGAAAGTTACTTAATTGCTTCTTTATTGACATTTGAAATACAATTCTTGCATTATTGAACATCGTTCGAGCTTTTCGCTTATTCTTTTTGCTGTCATTATTCATTGAGATATTTACTAGCGCCATGAACTGTCGCTAGCATGCGCACTCTATAGTGCGCATTTACGAGTAAAATTATTCTTGGCCAATATTCATGCAAAATTTGTGCATTCAAAATTCTTTACTTTGATATTCTGTGCTTAATTTCTTGATTTTATTTGACTTTATTAATCATGATTGCTTTTTTCCAACTCTTAACTTTCTACCATATTAGTTTACACGGCTGGTCAAAAATGACGGGATTCGATATTTTGCTTGAATTAATCTTGCAGATGTGGAGGACAAAAAAAATATCCATCCCAATAGTACCCGCCATTAAAATATTCTTGTACTTGTGCACTGGTGGTGAAACTCGTATCACAGATACGGTCATTAAGCATCCTAATGAGCGTCACAGCAACAAGCAACAACTCTGCATTGTCATATAGTGGATTCGGTGGCCAGTAAATTTTACCTCCTCACATTGTTCTTCTACCAACATCTCTTTCTTGTTCTTCACTTTCCCATCACTTTTTCAGATACTGTTTCCCGGTCTTTCCGCATTTCCATTCGGTGTTTTATTTCCCCATCAGTTTTTACGGTGTTGTGTTTTCGTGCTTGCACGTTTTCATTTCGTTCTTTATTTTCCCAGCACCTTTTTCCGCTGTTGTTTTCCCGTCGTCGATAATGAGACAGCGGGTGCCCGTCGCCACCGTACGACGCGAGGACAAATCACTCTAGTGACCAGAAATTCTTGTTACTCACCAAGTTCGTCCCTGAACTATTTACTTCCTCTCGCATCTCATTCACCGATCTCCTTTACTACATTCGTTACATCATTCACGTCCATTCACCGCTCTCCTTTACTACATTCGTTACATCATTCACGTCCATTCACCGCTCCCCTTTACTACATTCGTTACATCATTCACGTCCATTCAC
>JACJUY010007801.1:0-41547 GCA_014220935.1 Platorchestia sp. MABIK
TCCCTTGCTCCGTAGAAGTTTACGGCTTCTGATACTGTAGCTCCTTCATTGGTAGTTTAAAGCTACCGTTGAAAATACCTCTAGTAGTGTCGATAGTACGACACTACAGCATGAAAGTAAAAAATAAAAGTGGGTCATAAGTGTTGCAGGGAAGCAGCTGAAATCTCATCAGAGATGGAAGAGTGTTTACACTAGTTACCATTTTACAATAGTTTTTCTATCGTCTTCATAAGAAGCAGTCGAACGAGGACTTGGAAATGATCAAAAGAGAACCTGCTCGTGGCAGCTGTCACACATACGGCCCCGCACAGAGACCTTACCAACAGAACACGCTCAATGGAAAGGTCATCTCTGCACCCACCTCGTCCGTCACCTTAAACGCAACACGTCTCCAACATGAATCGTTTTAACAAATGATAACTCAAAATCAAAACCTCAGCTGGTGATTGCATTTAAAATTTGCAGAGCATTTAAAATTTGTAATTGAAATAAAAAATACACAGAAGAATTATTGGCAGTCCTGCGCATGGTGTAAAATAGTTTGAAAATTATAATTGAGCCTGTGAGAAGGACACTAAAGGCATACGCTTTTGACAGGAGGAGAATCGACACCACAGGACGTCATTGACCTCGATATAATAACTACGCTGGTATACATACCATTCTCACTGAAGCCAAAGTAAAAGATTAACAACCACCAGACAACATAAACTAGATAACAGTTAGTACCATGGCATTACACACGTGGAATTACCTTGTAGACGTGGTTTCTTCTTTTTCATCTTCTTTTTCTTCCTTTTCTTCTTCTTCTGTTGTCTGTTCTGGCGACTGAGAGAGACTGAGCCGAGTCTCGTCACCAGAAGACTGGACTGCAGAGCCAGCAGCGGGGTGGTGATCGGCTGCAGGAGCGGTCTCGTCAGCAGCGCAGTCACTGGCGACTTTGTTAGCAAGGCGCTCGGCCGACACCAGCGGCTGTTGCTCCGTCGCGTCTGCGGACTCCCGGTCCTCAGAGCTGTGGCTAGAACAGCCCAAACCAGAAAATTAGAATCGAGGTACTTTCGATGCCGACAAACAATGCACTTGAAGTTACCTAGAAGAATCATTACCATGTCAAGAATATGGAGTCAGCTTTGATTGAGCTCAATGATCCAGTGTGTGTGACAATGGTCTGTCTGAACGCCATTGGCGCGTACAAATTTGTTCAAAAATAATTAATATCAACTGAGGCAGGTGTTGCACTGTAATGACGTTGAGGCTGGTGGCAGCACTCAGCACGAGACTCACGATGGATGCAGTCGCGCTCTTTTCTGACGAGTTTCTAATTTTTAATAATTTGAATGATTCAAATTTTAGATTATCAATGAATTCCATAATTTTAGTTGCCTCGCACGGTGGCATGAATTTAAGCCAGTATTCATTTCCTCTACGCTAGCTGCACATCGCAGTTCCTTGGTAGACACAAAACCCGGACACAAGTTCTTGGCGGACACAATCATAACGCAAACAAAAAACTAGTTTCTAGAGTAGCTTGCGAGCATGCCACTAAAATATTTTCTTTACATTAAGTTGAAACGATCTCTCTCTCGCAAAAAAAAAACTAATATGCAGGCTGAGATTATTGCGACTGCTAATGTGGAATCAGGACCCATTCTTAAAAATTGAGATAGAATGTGTGTGTGCGATATCTGCTCTGTGCACCGTGGCAGTGTACTGCAGCAGTGCGAGAGCCGCTGGGCTGAAGGGACGACATGCACACCTGCACCACACACTTCCAAGCAAGTGCGATACGACCTCACAGCACTGAACGCAATCCCTACACACTGGTTGTTCTCTGATGTAACGGTGCAGGTGTTGGTGCACCATGTTGTAATGTAGCTTTCATGTTGTGAACTTACATCTGCAGCTCCTGGTCAGAGGTTGCGGTGTTGCTGTCCTTGCATTCCGTGGCGGTCCAAGAACTGTCTTCCTTCACTGTTGCGTCCAACTGAAACACAGTGGAGCATGTCACTTTCTCCCTCCTAAGTGCTCACTGCGGTCGACTCTACAAGCTTAAGCAATGAGTTTTCCAAGAACAAAAATAAGCAGGGTATATAGTAATAACTGTTTACAAATGAAGAATCGACTTCAAAAGTAAACGATCACGTGGGCAAAAAAGGTAGAGTGTGGTCCCAACACCACAAAACCTATGGTAAACAAATAAGTTTGACAGAGCTACAAGTAATTATAGCAAAGGAAAGAAAAAACACGACTTATTTTATGCAATGTTGCAATAGAAGACACGCGCAGGAACACGAGAGGGTTCTTTCTGGAGTATCTGCCAGTGCTCCAAAAAAAAGCATAGGAGAAAAAAAAGGACCGAGAAAGACACTTGACCGTTTCCAGCAGCGATTCTTGACTCCCAATGAGAGAAACGCTACATTAAGATCAAATTGCACATCTCTTTATCGCTCATTCAAAACTCAACATCAAGATCTAAATTAAAAATATATAAAAAACTAAAAATAGCTTAAGGAATTGACAATTATCCTAAACGTAGCTAGGTAATCATTTAACCAGCTAGCAGTTCCAAGCAAAATCAGAAAAACTGGTAGAGTAAAAGAGGAAGCGTAAAGTGACGGGACGCCATCACAGAGCAACAACAACTCACACACGTCGTGTCGCTGCCGTCAGAAGTTGCAGGTTGAATTTTCTGACTCTTGGATGCCCCAACCTCAGGCTCCGCCTGACAATACAACCATTACTAGCACACTTCATAACTACTACTTACTAAAGTAGAAAATAATGTATAAAATAATAAGCATTTACATTATCTTCGTTAAGCTCGTTCACAACTCCACCGAGAATATCACTGGCGAAATAAATGTTGGAGATCTTCCTCAATGGGATGAAATGAAGAGTTGTCCGTACGTTATGACCAATGAAAAGTAGGAGTAAGGATTTTTTAAATTCACAATTGAGGCTCCAGAATTTGATTTGGACTTCAAAAACCTGGCCACAACAATTAACCAAGATTAGATTAGATGTTAGTTTAAGGCTCCCTAACCGCAACAAAGGCGTTCCAAAGAGAGAAAGGAGGAAGGCACTATTTGTATCTAGTTTAGGAAACGCGGAATCTATTTGCAAGGCGCATAGGAAGAGTAAGTTGAGAAATAAATAAAATAAAAGTTTAAAAAGAAAGCAGTAGGTGCTGAAAAACGACAGTAGAAAACCAAAGAAAAGATGATCAGTAACAATACAAAAACTCCATTCTATTTAAACAATTGGAAAGCCTATCTAATCTTTAGCTCGGAACCTTACACATTCTCTTAGGAAGCGCTCATTTCCATACATACAATAGTTGCATTGCCCAGAGGAGAACAATTAACCTAAAAAAAAGTAAATGGACATACATGGAAAGATGTTGCTTACATTTTGGAGAGAAACAAAGAAGAAGTGAAAGATTACCTCGCTGGAGAGTAGCTCTGAGGAGCTGTGGTTGGAGTAGAGCTGCCTCTTGCGTCGGGCGAGCGTTCCGTCTGCAGTCTTGTCCGTCGCGACCGTCGACTCTGGCGACACGAGCACTCTCATTAGACTGAGTTAATGGCAGCGCTATTTCACGAGACTCGCGAGCTTATTTCTGGCAGGAGGGGGAGGGGGGGAGGAGGGACGGGGGTGAGGGGAGGGACGAGTTAATGGTACAGGTAAGGTGGGAGAGCAATCTTGTCGCCTTCAATGAAGATATTGCGAGGAACTACACTCAGAACACTCCATAATTTCTGAGATGTTAGTGTTAAGGTATTTTGAAAACCGATTTCCAACATTTCACGTTTCGACTTTATTAGAAATGAGCTGCTTTTCTTCTTTTCTTTTCAGTCAACTAAAAATCTGTTGAAGACGAGTTTATTATCTGACATGAATAAATTGTCTTGAACACAGGGAAAAAGCAAAATGCCTCATTAAAACTGTTATAGCATAAAAAATCTGCATAAAACGAAATGATTCATTAGCTTAGGATTTTTAAAATATATAGCTTTAAAGTAAACGACTGCCTACAAATTGACCAGCGGCGAAGAGCACAACGCGACCTGAGCACAATAAACCCAAGGGCAATAAACCAGGACCTGAGCACAACAAACGTTCCCTAGAGTAGCGAGCGCAACATTGAAGGTGGACGAGTCGCTTAAGACCAACCGTGAGCGTCGCTGAGGTCCTGAGACACCTCGGCGGTGGTGGGGTCGGGCTGGGGCGGAGCGGGGGCGCGCTTCAGCAGCTCTGCGACGGTCGCCAGGAACTTCTCCACCGAGATGGTGAGGCGGCGGTCGCCACGGCACCGCTGCGGCAAATGGCAACATCTCTCTCGAGCTCTACATGGCGCAGTGTTTCTTAAACTGGATTCCATTGAACCCGGAGCAGTGAACCTGGGTTCAATCGAACCCCAGAGGCTCGGTGAGTCAGTTTTAGGGGTTTGGCATGGCACAGTTTGTGCACTAATACAGTATGTAGTTACACACATATGTTTTGAATTTGAAAAAAAAAAACACTTCATATTTGCAACTACTAAGGGTTCGATGAATGCATGTATGGAACTTGTGGGGTTCAGTACCTCCAACAAGGTTAAGAACCACTGGTCTAAATGGAGCTGAGTTCGTGAGGCCCTGCCGTATGGCAACCATTCCTCTGACAGAACATGGCATGCTTGTGTTTCGCTCAGAGATTCACTTGAATATCAACCTTGGAACACTCGTGCTTCTTCCCATGAGTAATTCAATACAAAATGTCTTCCTAAATTTAGCTCCTCGCATCAGTATTTCATTTCCAATTGTAATACATTGCGCAAAAAAAACATCACACTAAGAGACCAACTTTTAGAGAGATAAAATTGAAAAATCTGTCCCACAAAATTAGTCACTCGCTATAGTCAGATAATGACACAAGTCACTGGCTACTGGAGTGAGGTCGTATGACAATATAGTGCGTAATTAGGCAAGTTAGATACAGACAGGAGTGAGGAGGCACAACCAGGCCCGCACCTTCAGGAGTTTGCTGAGGACGGAGTGAACTTGGCTGAGGTTGGTAAAGTTGTCGGGCGTGAGGCAGAGCTGGCGCAGGGCGCGGCCGAGGTGGTAGGTGAGGGCGTGGGTGGGCTGGGCGAGCATCTCCCCGCACATGGTGAACACCAGCGAGTCGTGTACGTTCACCGCCTGAGACACGTGTAAGCCAAATAAAACATGTGGAGGCTAGTACGTTTGCAGGCGTGAAATCTAATCAAAAACTTCCACTCTAGTGAAGACGCACTCTTCTGAACAGTTTGACTGCGACGTGGGCCACCGGTGGTCACGAAGGGGATTTTCATAATTCTCCCCACACGTGTACGAGCTGTGCTTCTTCACCGCCTGACACAGGCCGTGCAAGCCACACTAAAAGTACTATCTTGTTGTTCTTCAATCGAAGAAAGTTAAACTAATCTTGAAAGCTAAAGGGTAGAAAATGTCGATTCACACCAATGAGACAGGTCTAGAAACACAAATTATGAACTTTGTCGTGAGGCAGTGCACGAAGGAAGGAAAAAGGAAGGATAAAGTTTACATGAGTGATGAAATTAAAAATTGCAATGCCAGAAGCAATATGTATGAAAATCCTTTCAAAAACCATAAGCTAAACGTTTTCACTGAGGGAACACGCGCTTAGCGCGTCATTTCCAGAAGGTTCACGGAAGGCTGCTAAGGAAAATTGTTATTGCCTCAACGCCTGCCAGCACCAGCTGCTTACAGGTCGCCTAACTTGCGCCCCTCACAGCAGTCCACACAACACCAGCGCTGCTGCAGTCATGCGGAACACACCTTCACACCACGCGTGTCACACTCCCGTCAAAACTGCGCAAGTAGATGATGGTCTTGTTTACAAAAAGCAACAGAACAGCCTCCATTTCAAGGAAAACATAAACCCCACACAAAACCAGCGCTACTGCAGTCATGCGGAACACACCTTCAAACTGCGCATGTCACGCTTTCGTCAAAACTGTGTCGGCGTTGTTTACAAAAACAGACGCACAGCCTCCATTTGAAGGGCAACATAAAACGACAAGTATGGGGCATTACACAGACTATTCGGACACCACATTTACCAGTGTGCACTGACCCCACCGCTAGGACGCAGTAAACGTGAAGAGCACATGAAATGGTAAGTATTGGTAGCTAAACAATCGAGTGAGACAAGATGAGAAGTCCAGGGCTGAGCTCAGTTGCTGCAAGAGTGACCTAGAGTGAAGTTGGAGGTAAAGTGAAGAGGAAGTGCAGTAAAGGAAGCAGAGAGCATCAAGTAGAGCACACAAGGCAGAGCACACAACGCAACAAGCCCCACACCTGCCCGCCCCCCGCCACAATGGCGGGGCTGGAGATGCTCAGGAAGAAACTGCACACGTCGTCGATGTCCACGTCAGCGTAGGGGGAGCGCGGCGGGGCGTCCACCAGCACCCGCACCGTCTTCAGGAACGCGGCGCCTAGGGCCTCCTGGTGGAGGCCGCCCTTTGACGCGTACACGGGGAAGAAAGACCCCAGCATCTGACGCAGGTGAGTGTCCTCCTCTGAAATTGATTTCGTTTTTTAATTCATTTTTGGGACGGTTTGAAAAATAACTTGTATTAAAAATCAATTGAAGTAAAGTGGAATATTAAGCTGATTCCAAATGTAATTTTATAAAACTTATAACTTGTTACTAAACTACAAATTTAAAAAAGAAATTCTCAAACGCAATGAAAAATCCCTCAGTTTTTCCTCATACCTAGCAATTTTGCTTTGCTCCGGTACTTGTATGATGCAGACTCGAGAGCCACTCCCCTCACACCAGACCACACCAGGAGCCGCTCCCCTCACACCAGACCACACCAGGAGCCGCTTCCCTTACACCAGACCACACTAGGAGCCGCTCCCCCCACACCAGACCACACCAGGAGCCGCTTCCCTTACACCAGACCACACCAGGAGCCGCTCCCCTTACACCAGACCTCACCAGGTTGCGGCTCTCACAACTCGAGGGCAGGTTGGGACACTCAGAACTAACACATACCTCGTGTAAGTAGAGGTGTGTGTTAGTGATGGGATGTGTATGTGTCTGACCAGTGAGGGGGTTGTACCAGACACACACACTTGAGGCAGGCAGAGGCAAGGGACTGACCAGTGAGGGGGTTGTACCAGACACACACACTTGAGGCAGGCAGAGGCAAGGGACTGACCAGTGAGAGGGTTGTACCAGACACACACACACTTGAAGCAGGCAGAGGCAAGGGACTGACCAGTGAGGAGGTTGTATCAGACACACACACTTGAGGCAGGCAGAGGTAAGGGACTGACCAGTGAGGGGGTTGTACCAGACACACACACTTGAGGCAGGCAGAGGGAAGGGACTGACCAGTGAGGGGGTTGTACCAGACACACACACTTGAGGCAGGCAGAGGCAAGGGACTGACCAGTGAGGGGGTTGTACCAGAGCAGGACCAGCTGAGAGAGGAGCTTGTGGCAGGTGAGGCGGGAGACGCAGAGCAGCTTGCACAGCCCCATGGCCACCGCACGCCGCACCTCCACCTCCTCCTCGTCCTCCAGACGCTGCAGCCACACACACAACGTCAGCTCACACCCAACCCCAGCACCCCACTTTTTTGCAAGTCTTTTTCCATTTTTTTCTACTTTTTTCCAAGCACCTTTCTTGAACTACGCAAAGCTGCGCTACTACACCAACTTTGTCATGTCTTTCAACGACAGAAGTCACTCATAACAAGAATGAACCAAAGGTATTCACACAAGTAGCAGCATTCAGTATTAAAACAATAGTCTTTGACGTGATGATTGACTGAGAAAATAAACTTGAAGCAAGCAACGCCGTACACGTCGCTGTCATTCTGCCAAGTCATTAAATACCCAATACTAATGAGAGATTCAATGCAATGGTTCTCAAGTAAGTAGGTGCACGTAACTAATCACACTTTCCTCCTTTCAGTTAAACGCCACAAGTGTGGCATCCAAGTTAAGCCGAGACGCACACCAAATGTACAATGACATGGCTGAACTCCGTCCGCACCATGCGATCAGCATCCATAAATAACTCATTAGATGTAAACATGAAGCACCACAATTGCGTAATGCATACTTCACATAGAAACACAACCAAACGAATTTTTTTCTCAATTTCAGAACATTTACGTCTGAGCTGTGACTTAAAATTTCAAGGCCTTAACAAAGCAATAAAAAGTATCAATCAGGTTTACATTTTGACGTCTAGGCAATCTGCTGCACTCCTAGCTCCGGTGCTGACACAACTCACGTAAGTGGGATAGAGGCAAGGAGCAAAAATCCTCAGGCAGGCAGGCAAGCTACTCCTCTAACAATGGGAAAATGCTAGGGCAGAGCCAGCCATCACTTTAACGCTTTGACTGCGACGTGAGCCACCGGTGGTACACGGAGGGAATTTTCATGATGCTGCAGATCGATCAGTAGTCACAAACTCAATTTGATGAAAACTTAATGAAGGCACGATCCAGTTAATGTTTGCTATATCACGATCCAGTTAATGTTTGCTATTTTGAACCTAACTTACCACCATTTGAGTTGCATACTAAACTTCAGGTTTGCCTGGCACTGTCTAAAGTGTTGATTAAGTAAGGAGCCTATAGCGACGCAGGGTACCTGACCTTAGCGAGCAGCGCGACGGCCCCGTGCGCGTCGCTGGGCGGGTCGAGGTGCGGCAGGAGCAGCTCGCCGTGGATGAGCAGCACGTCGAACACAGCCCGCACCGCAGCGATCTGCGCCACCTCGATGTCCACTTGCAGGATCTGCACGCAGCCACACTGGTCAGACACGCCTCTCACACAAGTGCATCATAAACACATTATTCAACCTCTCAGGCTTTCCAACACTTAGCCTTGGGACTAAGTAGTAGTAGCAACATAGGTTTGCTGCAGAAACTAGAACAAAATCGCGTTGAAGGTCTCCTAAATTTAGGTCAAGAATTTCCCCACACCAGCACAATAAATAAAGCAGTTCACAAGTGTCATTTAGGTAATTATCACAACATGGCACGAGAAATGACAACAATCAGCTACCAAAAAAGCAACGTCACCTGAATGAAAAGCGGCAGATGTTTCTGGGCGAGGTCTGCGGAGATGATGCAAAGCAGCCCCAGCGCTCGCACGGACATCTCCCTCACCAGCGCGTCCTGGGGAAGGCATGTGTCAGGTTGTGTGTTGCACACACCACACACCCCATTACACACCATCACACCACACATAAGATAAAAGAAGAAGAAATCGGTAGGTGCTGAAAAACCGGACAGCAATGAGCTGAAAAAAGATGGTCCGTGAGAAAACAAAAACCCTGTTCTATTTCGAAAAAAGGAAGGCCTACTTAACCTTAAGCTCGGGACCGCACATATTATCTCTGGGAGCACTAATTCTCATAGATACACTAGTTATATGTCCTCCTGAGGGAACTAAATAGTGATGATCATGTGATCATAAAGAATGTTGCGACTGTTGAGGACAAATTTTTGCACGGAAAAATAATAGTTTCTTGGTGATAGAAGAGGCAGGCTTGATTCATTCCATGCATGTCACGATCCACACTGTGTATGTTCTCATTTACATTACTCGCGCTCAAATTTTACGTTAAAACTCAAGATCCACACAAAACGTGAGATCAAAGTAGCAGTAGCAGTTGTAGTAGTAGTAGTAGTAGTAACATAGGTTTACTAGCGCTTTAGTAGCTCCGACTATTTCGCGCCGAAGGTCTCATAGTTTCAAAGATACCATAATTCTCAATCACCTCTGAGATAGTATTATAAGAACATTGTTTCGGTCATCAACACAATTTCTATTGCCTCTACACACACAATTATATTTGTTTGCATAAGCACATAACAATTTCTCACTCAATAAGCATGATCCATTCTACAGGTCACACTTGCAAAAAGTATCGGTATACACCGTGAGTTGATACAACAAACGAGATTTTTAAAATTTGAGCAGAGTAAAGAGTGTGAGAAAAGCTGGGACCCAAAAACGGAGGCTCCAGCTACCCGCCCACACTATGGCCGAGCGTTTCACCCATGCTGGAACCCCCTCACAAAGACAAGGGTGGCCGCACGGTACGCTCGACCATTTCTTCCCCTCGAGTTATAACCTCGGCGTGAGTTCGCACTTGCAAAGCGCACCAGAATTTTTGTTTTCAGGGCCAAAAAGCTCGTTATATTTTACTAATCAAATCGCTTCGTACAAGAAAGGTCGCCAGCGCACCGAGGTTGAAAAGAGCACGGAGGGGCTCACGAAGCATCCCAATGTGCAGCGACGGGGCGTCCGCATCTCGAAGATGAGGGAAGGAATCTCTTCCAGCAGCAGCAAAGTTTGGACATTCGGCAAGTACAAGCAGCACCGTTAGCGGTACATGACAGGTGTTGCAGCGCGGCTGTGGGCGACGCTCCATTAGATGACCGTGGGTAAGTCGGCAGTGCCCAATACGCAACCGACATAGGATCACCTCCAAACGTCGGCTACGACATTCAGCTGAAGCCCATTCCCCTACCATAGGCTTAAGTACTCTTAGCTTATTATCTACTTCCAGGTCCCAGCATTGTTGCCACACATCACGCACAGTAGACTTGATAATGGGGTAGTAATCACTACAGGGGACACCCGGGTTGTTCGGCAGGTCATCAGATCCAGCAGCACGCCGGGCCTCAGCATCACCTCTCTCACTGCCGGACACCCCTACATGGCCAGGCACCCAGCAGACTTGCACTTGCTTCGGGCTCCGGGCAAAACGTGACAGTCGGACAACAATGTCACTAATTATTGGGTAATTGCTGTGGTATGCTTGGACAGCTTCATAGACACTTGTGGTGTTCTCCCTCAGGCTGCTTTACGCTTCGGGCAGACTTTAGAATATCTTTCAGACTTAGACCATGAATACCTTAGCCCGAAGCGAGTGCCTGAGGTACAAACAAACCCGGCCGGATAAGGAAGACACAACTGGAATAAAAGCCGTAGTATTGAGAGTATCGCCGACAGTGGTGGCACATAAAGGAATCTTTACAGTGAGGTAGTACAGCACTCCGGGACGCCTTAGAGGACCGACGGTTGTCGGCGAGTCGCAGCGTGAGAGGCGGTCTAGGGTAGACCGGTGGTGCTGGTGCTGGTCTAGGGTAGACCGGTGGTGCTGGTGCCGGTCTAGGGTAGACCGGTGGGGCTGTTGCTGGCTGAGGGTCTCTGACGTGGTAGTGCACGAGACGCTAGGTGATAGCTGACTTCGGTCGAAGACGTAGTGTGGCGGCACGGTTGACAGTCGAGGCGGTGCGGCTGTTGGAGCGACGAGACTTGTATTGAATACCAAGGCGGCTGTGAGTCAACTGCCTGAGCTCGGCCGCGCAGCTGCTTATGTAAGCCTTGGTGAGGCCTCACTGCCGCAATCCAGCTCTCTGGCTGGTGGAACTGGGGTGCCGTGTTTGAAGCGGTCAAGCCTGTGCTAAACGTACGTGAGTGTATTCAGGCGTCGCCTGACTGCTCAGAGCACACGGCTTGTATAGGCTCGGCCCGGCACCCCAGCCCCAAACTTGAGCGCCGATTGGTCGGCCAGTACGGGCGCTTCGAGGCTGTGAGGTGGCGCTTTTAAGCTTGTGTGGTGGTGTGTGCGCCCAGCTAGTTGAGACCACCACACACTCTTTGAGTCAGTGAATATTACAAAATCATAGTAGGGTATTTGCGCCACGAGGTCCAGAGCCTCGACAACTGCAAATAGTTCAGCCGAAAAAACAGAAGTTCCCCGCAGGAGCCTCCGAGCACGCACATAGTCGCCAGACACAGCAGCACAACCAACAGATTGATTCGTTTTAGATCCATCTGTATATATCTTTCATTGATCAGAGTGCTCCGCCAGTACATGATCCAAGAAGATACCCCTCAAAACCGAAACCGGCAGCAGGTCCTTCTTAGGGACCTTGCAGCCTGTACAAAAAGTAGTAATTGGGATGCGCCACGTTGGCGCACCTGTAACCTGTGCGGGAAGGACCTCCATAGGGGGGAACCGCACGTTATTCATAAGCGCACCATAATCTACGGAGGATGGCAAATTATACGGAGTGGGTATACGCTCATCCATGTCGGTACGAACGCTTATCCAGGTCGGAGAGAAGGGGAGTTGGTGTAGACGGGCTAGGTACTGTAATGACAGTTGCATACGCCTAAGCTTGAGGGGGGCTCCCCACTTTCCACACAGAGACTGGTGACAGGGAACTTCGAAAAGCTTCAGTGCAGAGCCTAATAGCTGCGTGGTGTACTGGATCCAGCATACAGAGAGTACTTTCTTTGGCATACTGGTATATTATACTACCGTAGTCTAATTTAGACCTGATGAGGGCCCTATAAAGCCGTAGGAGAGTCACACGGTCGGCGCCCCACGTTTGACCTGAGAGGCTTTTTAGCAGATTTAATCTGATTATAGACGCTGCTTTTAGTGACTGAAAGTGAGGTTTCCACGTAAGTTTGCTATCGATGGTCATACCAAGGAATTTAGCATTTGCTGCGTAGACTATTGGTTTGCCCTTCAAGGAAAGTTGCGGGGGGTCACGTATTTTGTGGTTTCCCGGAAGAAGAAGAGCCACAGTTTTCTCAGTAGAGAGCGTGAAACCATGCTCCGATGCCCAGCCATTTACATTATTTATAGCGTTTTGAATTCTACGAACCAGAGCAGGCAAATAGTATGATGAAGCGTACACCATTAAATCGTCAACATATAGCGACGAGCAGATCTCAGGCGGCACAACTGTCATGATTCCATCGATAGCCACAGCAAAAAGCGTACAGCTGATGACGCTTCCTTGAGGGACTCCTTCAGACTGCGTCTCACACGGAGACTCCGAAGAGCCGACTTTCACTCGAAAAGTCCTCCTGCTCAAGAATTGCTGCAGGTAAAGAGCCATATTTCCCCTTAACCCATTAGATGCAGGTTTTGCAATATACCATACCTCCAAGCAGTATCATAGGCTTTCGTCAAAAAATACACATATAGTGTGCCGGCGCTCACGTTTGCATTTAACTAGGTGGTTCTGCAGGCGGACTAAAGCGTCCGTGGTACCTCGCATTCTGCGGAAGCCGTATTGCACAGGCGAGAGGAGGTCACGAGCTTCCAAAAACTTCACCAGCCTAACATTAACTACCTTTTCAAGCACCTTGCCGATACCGCTCGTGAGAGCGATAGAGCGATAGCTGCTAGGATTTGTAAGAGGTTTGCCGGGTTTCAAAAAAGCTAGGACAGTGGCAACACGCCAAGCATCGGGGTACCGGTGTGTGGTCCAGATCTGGTTATATATTGATAAAAGCACTTTCAGTGCTGTAGGGTGCATTTTCTCCAGCATTTTATAATGAATGCCGTCTGGACCAGGTGAGGTGTTTTTAGTTTCCCTAAGAGCGTTATATATTTCTAAGATGGTAATAGGTTCATTATAGGAGAGATTTTCATCTGTGTTGAAAATAAGACTTCGACTCTCCTGCTGTCTTTTAAAGGCCAAGAAAGCTGGTGAATAGTGATCACCGCTACTGATGTCAGCGAAGTGCCGGGCTAGAGCTGCCGCAACGCGCTGCGAGTCCGCGGTTTTCTCACCATTGACCTCCAAGCAGGGTGGGCTATAGCTCTGCTTCCCAGACGTCTTCTTCACTCGCTGCCACACCTTCGACATGGGCGTTTCAGAATTTAGGGAAGATACATATTTCTGACCGTTTTCTTGCTTCATTCTTTATGTGCAGTGCTCTTGCTCTGGCTCTATTGTAGGATATTTTGTATGCCATATTTTTCGTCCTCTGATAGCGTCGCAGGGTACGTTTTCTTTCAATATTGGTGATGGTGCATTCATCTGTCCACCAAGGAACTCTGTGCTGGAGGGCACCCCCCCTCGACTTAGGGATACTGATGCCAGCAGCGATCCGCAGGGAGCCCACAAACTCTTCCAATAAGTCTTCCACTGGCCGGGTCTCGTCAACATCACACATTTGAGCGAGTGCTTCGAAACTCCCCCAGTCGGCTCGCCTCAAAATAAAGCGGGCTTCGGTGGGAGTCGGACGAATTTCCTCAAACCGTATCTCTATGGGGAAGTGATCACTACCGCACAGATCATCACAAACATTCCAGTGCAGATCAGCAACAACATCAGAGGTGCACAAGCTGAGGTCTATGGCCGATGACAAGCCTGTCTGCACATGGAAATGGGTGAGCAGTCCTGTATTTAATAAACATGCGTCTGAATCTGTAAATAAGCAATCAATGATCCTCCCACGCTGGTCGGTGGAGGGATTGCCCCAAGCTATGCGTTTTCCGTTAAAATCGCCCAATAAGAGCGCTGGTCGAGGCAGCTGGTCGTAAAGGTTCAGGAGATCTGCTGTAGTGATGGGATCAGCTGGAGGTAGGTACAAATTACAAACTGTGAGCAAGCGTGGCCCAATACCAAGACGCACCGCCACTGCCTGCAGCGCAGTGTTCAGGCCAAGCCTTGTGAAGCCCGTATCCCGCCTCACTAAAATAGCTAAGCCCGTGCCAGGCACCGGATTTGGTAGTGGGGAGAAGGTTTCTATGACGTAACTCGCCGGTGGCGTAGGTGTCATACTTCCGAGCATTGTCGCCTGGAGGCATACACAGCACGGCTGAAACTCTTGTAGCAATCTTCTCAGATCACCATAATTGCGGCGGTAACTTCGACAGTTCCACTGCAGAAGACTCATTATGCTCATCGGCTTGAAGATCTCTCAGTTGGGGTTAGTTTTTTCTCTGAAATTTGTTTACTATCTCCTGGGTTTTTGCCACTCTCCTGCCTCGAGCTCCAAGGGAGCAGCTGCACATTAGGTGGGGGCATTGAGGGCATATCTGCTGGCATAGGGAATTTCTTTCTCATTTTAGTTGCTATACTTTCAGGTACCACAACAACACGTTCCAGAGAGCAAACACGATGGGTCACGATGTTACTTCCCTCGCGTCCTCGCTCTCGAGTCTCTCTAGGTTTACTGGACACTTGTATAGGTATACGTTCCAGTCCTTGAGGTTTTACCGTTGGGTCATCTGAATTACCAATATGCTTAAGCGTGGGACGCTTTTTGGAGGCTTGCCCTGTCATCCCTCCAGTTGGAGACGGAGTGCCGCTTTGCAGACGCTTTCGGGCACCACCTGCGGTAGATGGATATTCAGGGGAGGTTTTACTCTGGGGTTCAGGTCCCTTATCCATTCCCTTCGACCCCGGGCTCTGAGAGCCTTGTTCCTTTTTCCTTTCCTCCCTAATAGATGAAACCTGCATTGATTGATTGCAGTCAGGTTGATCAACCACAGCTTCAAGATTGCTCCGGGCACCCATACAGATATCACCCAAAGGCGCACAGGACGGTGAAGGGTCTGAAACGGTACCGGCAGCGCGTGGCAAATCACCATCACTGGTCTTTTTATTTCCAGGATCAGAGGGCATAGGCAGAGCTGAAGGTTGAGGCCCCAGTAAACTGAAATGCTCTCTTGGGCCAGAGGTCTTCTCTGAAAAGGTTGCAGGCAGAGGTCTTCGCTCGAGGGGAAGTTCTGCCTCATCCCGTGCTTGGCGCTGAGCTGGCTGGCCAAGTGTCACACGGCGGGCGGCAGGCTGTGATCCTTGCCCGGAACCTCAGCATAGGACATGCGAGGAGACACATACCGTGCAGCTACAATTCTTTTGGCCTCTCCGTAACTAAGGTTTTCTTTCACCTGGGTCGCAAGAATTTCAGCTTCCATTTCATAGAATATACAAGATGTTGAGCTAGCCGGATGTGGGTCTTTACAGTTGGCACACCGGGCTGGTTGGCTGCAAGGCAGTTCATGTTGCTCCAGTGCACAGTGAGCGCAGACACCCCGCTGGGCGCGACACGTCTTAGCGCCATTTCCAAAAGCCTGACATTTAAAACATCGCCGCGGCTTAGGCACGTACTGGCGCACCTGACACCGGGTCCATCCAATCGCAACGGCAGCAGTCGAACGTGACAATATACACTGGAGTTGGGACCAGCACACCAGTCACTTTTTTCTTAATACCATAGATGTCTCTGGCCCCAAAGAGCTCCTGCTCCTCCAATATACGAGCGTCTGTATATCTGGGGCGATTTGCATACCATATTGTACCCTTTGTTTGGTTAAGACGTTCATTGGGGCTAACTGTCACCTCTACCCCCGCAAGGGATTTAATGGTAGTGATAGAGCAGCTTTGGTGGTGATTTCTAACCTCCACCAACAGACTGCCATTACGAGCTTCTGTGATTTTGGCAGGTTCGCCTGCAAGCCTGTTGCAGATCTCTCTATAGGCCTTGGCGACATCCACCTCGGCCAAGGGAGAGTCATCGTTGGCTTTTATTATATGAAATTTTTTGAATTCAGTCTCCGGTGCAATTTGCTGGTTTACATTCTCCGACACAGATCGCAGGCGGCGCCAATGTCGATTTTTCTTTTGGGGCAAACTCAGCGGTCGGCCACTAGAGGTGGGATCCGCACGATTTGAAAGATGATCTGGTCTATAAGGTTCATTAGTCAGTTCTCTGTCTTCATGTCCGCGAGTTGCTCTCTCACTCACAGGTTGGTGCTGTGACGATGGTCGCATCTGCGGCTCTAAAAGGGAAATCCGGGTATCCACGTCCATATCAGAGGTCCGGGTTGTTACCGAGATGTCAGTAGCAGCAGTTACATTTGTTGACGCAAGCTCACAGTTTAAGGTCCCTCTTTCAGGAAGAGTTGCCCCTCCCCTATCCAGACTGGCTCAGGCCGGAAAAGAGACCCCCGAGCGGTCAGTAGCCTTCTGGTACATGTCTGTACTTAGGCGGGCGCACACTGACCAATAGGGAGTAAATACTCCCTCCCACCGTCAGCCCCTGTCCGTGGCAGTCCCCGTGTATGCCCAGGATAACGAGGGACTTTATAACCCGTAACTGCCGGGGCCCGGTTTATATTTACATGGGAAACCTCACCCATGGTCCCCCTTTTGTCAGGCTGCTCCAGTTGAGCCAGCTTACCATGGTTGAACCTACCAGAACCAGGGCCCCGGCAGTATAGCCTCGAACTTTCGCGGCAGGATGCAAGCCCTCCCACCACGACAAGGTAAGGACATGGGGAGGGATGAGATCAAAAGAATAAAATAAACAATTGCCAAAAAGCTTATTAAACGGCTAGGTTGAGCATTTCTTTAAATAGGAAATCCCTCGGAAGGCTACATAGATAACAGCTCTCGCCTCCAGCTAAAGGGACGGATTACATCAAAGGTCAGTTCAAGGCCAAAGATAGGATTAGATCAGATGTAAGGTTAAAGCTAAAGGGGTGGATTAGATTAGATGATAGTTTAAGGCCAAAGGGGGGATCAGATTAGATGTAAGTTCAAGGCCAAAGGAGGCGGAATAAATTATTTCAGATGTTAGTTCAGAGCGGAGGGAGTGGAGCGGGCACCTGGTTCTTGAGGCAGGGCAGGACGAGGTTGTCATGTAGGGACAGCAGGGTGGGCGAGAGCGTCTTGACGTCGGAGCTGCGCAGCATCTCGCACACGATGGTGAGGCAGTGGGACAACGTGGGGGCATCCTCCGCCTGGCTGGGTGGCCCCTCCTCTCCCTCCTGCTGCAGCTCGTCGTGCTCGCCAGCAGACAGAGAACCCTCACCTCCTTCACGCGCAGCCTGCACAGCATCACCAGTCAACCTTCAACTTCCATATGCCGCTTAGAGCTAACTAGTCACCAAACGGCATCCCTCACACACATGTCGCGACTGACGACTAGGCCCAGGAATTTAATGCTTATACACCCCATGGTCAAACACGTTCAAAAAAATGTTCAGTTCGTCCCTGAAGCTGTGAATCAAAATATGGTAGCCCTGATACGCTGGTGTGGATGCACCTCACACGGGGGTAACCTCCACTCCAAAGCAGCCCAAATTGAATAGTTTGATTTAACGCGGCCTCGTCATCTCTGTTCTGAGGAGCAATTTTCTCCCTCACTCTGACACCTGCACTACAGTTGCGGCACAAACACAACGTAAAAATTTCCCTTTGATGAAAACCGATGCGATTTTTACCTAAAGATAACATATGTTTTGCAATTTTCATTCCTTTGATTTCAAATGAAATTTAGAACACGAATTGCACAAGAAATTGATACCTAGTAATTGATAGAGAGTAAAGAGACAGGACCAATTACTAATGAGTGTACAAATCGAGGAATCTATGCAGAAGTTGTGTTCTAACACAAGATCCCCTGCGCATTGCAACAGCAAGTTAAGAAGAAAGAAGAGAAGCATAAAAAACAAAATAAAAAGATGACAAAAAAGCATAAAGATAGAAGCAAAAAAGGCACGAAAATACGAGTGGAAGCCCCGTAAACCTACCTACAGCTGAGGGAACCCAACAGTATCTCCCCTGAGAACGCCAATCCATTTAGTGTACGATTCGACAGACAAACCCAACTAAACCTATGGCCTATCCTTCATCCTTGGAGGAGGTGATGCCTGATAATCGCCCGTAAAATATTTTTCCATGACTTAACTACCACAACTAATACTTGAACTTTGAACTACTATGTAGAACAAATCCTCCAAAAATGCGTAGAAATGGAGCAGGCACGACACACACGTACCAAGCAGGTGTGAGGATGCGGGTCGTGCCAGGCAATAAGTCACAACAAGCACCCCACTCTTGGTGTTAATTTGCTGCCGCCCCAGCTCCGGTGCTGTGCAACCAACTGCTCCAGTCCTCATGACCCAGTACACAATATAAATAATAGACCCAAGAGGGCATCCAGCAAGGACTGATAGTCCTAATCTCGAGTAATCTTCCACTACAGCAGACAGGAATGCAACTTACTCCCTAGAGAGGGAACACTAACGGAACCTATCATTCTTTGAACTGTTACCATCACTTGGTAGAGACCAAAAGTAGCTTAGCTTAATTGAGAAGAGGACAGACGACCTTGCTGCCGATCACACTGGCGGAACCGAACATTCTTTGAACTGTTTCAATTCCTCGGCAGAGACCCTACGCGGCTTAGCTTAATTGAGAAGAGGACAGACGACCTTGCTGGGCTGTGGAGTGGGCAGGGGCGTGGCGAGGTCCTGCTGCAGCTGCTCGTGCTGGTCCTGCAGCGCCCTGAGGCGCAGCTTGAGCTCCTGCGCGCGGTCGAGGTCGAGGCTCCTGACGCACTCCTCCAGCGCCTCCCGCACCTCGTTCTGCTCCACCCGCACCTTCGCCGCCTGCACGCACGCACACAAACCTCACTCCTCGCCCCTATTGGCGCTCAAGCGCAGTACATGGCACAACATTAATCGAACTACAGTAACGAACACACACACACCTCACTCACCCTTACTGGGCCTCAAGTGCAGTACATGGCACAACATTAATCGAACTACAGTAACGAACACACACACACCTCACTCACCCTTACTGGGCCTCAAGTGCAGTACATGGCAAAACATCAATCGGAATATCGTAACGAACACACACACAAACACACACCTCACTCACTGGCCCTCAAGTGCACCTAGCAATACGTGAGAGCGCGTCATTCATGACATGTACCAATCTCGATCGAAATAGGGTCGTACCGAAGCCCTGCTCTAGAAGGAAGCATCTCGCCCATTACACCACACTCAACAATGGGGGTCAGAGAAGGGGAGTGAACGTCTCAACGCACACAAACGAGGGCTGCACGCACACAAACGAGGGCTGCACGCACACAAACGAGGGCTGCACACACACACACAAACGAGGGCTGCACACACACACACAAACGAGGGCTGCACGCACACAAACAAGATCTGCACGCACACAAACGAGGGCTGCACACGCACGCCACATGAAGGCAAACAGAAGTGACCACACTACCGCCTCTCCAGCAGCACCAGCAGGTCCACATCGCAGTGAGCAAGCAAGCCATGAAGCAGTCACAGCGCGCCACGCACCCACGAATGTCTCCAGGAACACTTCAGCGAGTCGTGATTACAAAGTTTACATGTAGTTTACAAATCAACTTTTGTGCGGATATTTTGTGTGCGTGTGTGTAGAAAAGATTATATTTATGGCACACATATACTATGGTGGCACAAAACGGTAGTTTAGTTTTCTGCTTCAAAATTTGGAGCAAAAAGGCATACTTAGATAAGAGGATAAATAATATGTAATCTATCTAGGGTCTTTAATTTTTTCTCTCCATTTTTATGAGGATTTGCGCAGAAATATTGACAAGCGTTGGGCAAACTTTAGCGTAAATTGAGAGTGAAACTCAAGCTGGAAATAAAGTGTACAGTGAGCCTCAAATCTGCCGAGACAAAAGATAAAAAGAAAATATTTTCCCTCTGACGGCCCCACAATTAATCCTTGAGTTTCAAAATTCACTCCTACACACATGATGCCACAAATTGCCAAGGAATGCAAAAGACAGAACCATTTGCTTAGTTAGCGGAACACTTGGCAGCATGATTTTCATTGGTCAGTAAGATTAGTGCATTCCCTGCCCGGCTCGGTCTCTCCGAGGTAGCATCGCAACGCGAGGCAACAAGGGGCGATGATTTCTCCCCGTTGGGTGAAGGGAGAACTCAAGCACAAATGCACAATTCCCCATTCTTCCCAGTTGTCGGATATGGGTACCGGCTTGACCGGAGGTAACCGTCATTGCATCCTGGGGTTTGTTATAACGCATTTGAAAAATCAATTTACAAGATGAAATGTATCAGGCTTGATTAGAATAAAGAGCATCATTTAAGTTCTGACCTTGATTTTGAGAGCGCGCAACTCGTCCTCAGAGATGCGGGAGGGAGGGGGGCGCGGGGTGGCAGCCTGGTGGGGGGCGATGGCCTCAGCCGCCCCCGTCTCCTCGCCGCCCTCACTCGACCCCTCACGGATGTCTGGCGGGGGTCACGATAGTTATATGCTTTGTTGTAACTCAACTGCGTTACAGGCATCATCTTTCTAAGCCATTAACTACATTACAGGCATCATCTCTCTAAGCCATTAACTACATTACAGGCATCATCTCTCTAAGCCATTAACTACATTACAGGCATCATCTCTCTAAGCAATTAACTACATTACAGGCATCTCTCTAAGCAATTAACTACATTACAGGCATCATCTCTCTGAGCAATTAACTACATTACAGGCATCATCTCTCTGAGCAATTAACTACATTACAGGCATCATCTCTCTGAGCAATTAACTACATTACAGGCATCATCTCTCTAAGCCATTAACTACATTACAGGCATTGCTGTAAGCAACTCCACTACATAAGTTATGATTGCTACAAAACAACAGCACAAAATTTGTTGTCAATAAGTTACAAACAAAGTTATACACTCAAAGTTCGTGGTGCACTGGAAGTGTTATTAAAAATGTCTTACAAATATGGGATAATACACTCTACAATTTTCAAAAGATGCAAATAAAATATATAAAATTGAATACATACCAAGAAACTTAGCAAATGAAAAAGAGAATCGTGATTTACCGATGATGTAGAGATAAATTTCTGCCTTTACCACATAATGAAAATTAAAGCAAATAGATAGTAGATAATTAATAATTGTGAGAGCTTTAAATAAATTTAACAAACTTGAGAGTAAACTAATTGAAAAACAAAAACACTCCAAATGAACGCAAAATAAATATCATTGGACAGAAAAGAAGACAAAGAGCTGGAGAGGAAGGGAGCACATTACCGATTGATACAACTCGTATTTTTTAATGTATTTTCGCGATAGTAAGTACTTTTAAAAAATGTATTTAATCATTTCAGGCACCTCACAAACTTTTGTATTTTGAGCACTAAGATCAGCTTGCAATGCTTCAAGTGACTTCCACATAGCCAGTCAAAGCTATTTTCTGCGCAACATTTGAGTCACGGTCCATTTTGAGATGATTTATCTGTTGTGAATTGCATCGAGAGATACTCGCTGGCTACTGACAACAGCAGACAAAACGCGTCGAGAGAAAGGGTGACGACTATACTGGGCTAAAATGGACCACACACCACTACACAAGAGGTGAGGTCATAGACAAAAAAGGCCAAAAGGTGGCGAGATGAAGGCCCAACAGTTGGCACGGACCCGATATGATCTCGGCGAGCTGTTGAACGCGCGATGCAACAGGGCAGAGGCGGGCGAAAGTCTTCACAAGCACAGCGATGGACGGCTCGGCCAGGTCCCGGCACACCAGCACTCGCCGCACCGCCTCCTGCAGTGCCCTCCGGCCCACCTGCAGCACACAGCGCCCTCCTGTAGCCTTGTTGTGGCACGCACACACCAACACGGTTCATACACACTCACACCTACACAGCCCGTACACACTCACACCTACACAGCCCGTACACACTCACACCAACACGGCCCATACACGCTCACACCAACACGGCCCGTACACGCTCACTTACACGCACACACCAGCACAGCACTTACACTGCAGAATGATTGTATTAGATGATAAGTTAGGTTAAGCCTCCCTAACTATAAAAAAGGATTTCTGAAGTGAGAAGGGATTAAAGCTCAATTTAATATTGAGTTGAGGGAATGCGGAATCTATGCACAAAGACAGGGTTGCCACAGAGTTTGAAAAATTTTATGCAAAGACAATTCAAGGATATTTCAAGGACAAATATTTGAAATGAAAGGACATTTTTTAGGGGGTTTAAATAAAAATTCTGGATTTTTTAAATGATAACCCCTACCATATTGCCGGATGAACAAAGATCTTAACTATTTACTTTGCTGTTCAGAATTAAAACTTCATAAAAATTTCTAAATTAAAATTATTGTAGGGTAAATAAAAATATAACTATTCATGAATATTATATTTGTGAAAATAACCATTGTAAGATTAGATTAGATTAGTCGTTAGTTTTAGCCTCCCTACCCGCAGCAACAAATGCAATCCAAAGAGAGGAAGGAGGAAGGCACCATTTAGTAAGGAGTGTGGGAGACGCGGAATCTACGCAGAAAGGGCATAGAAACAGTAAGTTGGGAAAGAAGATAATGAAACAAGATCAAAGTTGAAGAAGGAAGTAGTAGGTGCTGAAAAACAGGACAGCAGTGAACCGAAAAAAGGGTGGTCCGTAACAAAACAAAATCCTGTTCTACTGCAACGAAAAGAAAGCCTACCTAACCTTAAGCTCGGGCCCTGACATAGTCCCCTTGGGAGCGCCTATTCCCATAGATACAATAGTTGTATACCATAGTAGGATCTTTGTTTGGGTGGTGTATGGCACATATTTTTTTCCATTGCATCTTGATTAAACTGAACAACATGACATAATGATATGGAGAACAATATAGAGTCAAATGTGAAAAACGTAAATAATCATTACGAAAATATAAAGTATTAGCTACATAGATCCTTCAACAAATAAAATGAAAATAAATTCTTCTGCAGTGAGAAATAGGAATTCTACACTCTACATGTATATTAGACTACCTAGTGCAATGTTATTTTACTTAATCCGACCTTCCACAGTTTTAAGCTTTCTTTACGTCCTTTGATATTGCTATCTTCTGTATCAATTTCTTCTGCAGTCTTCTTAGCTTTAGCTCGGGAAGAATTTGAAGAAGCAACGAGTGACAGATCTCCTTCTACTTGAGCTTTCACTGCCCCATCATCGGCCTCCTGAATGAGTCGTTTAAGTGTACTTTCAAGCCTCGTCTTTTTAGATTTTGAAGCTTCTATTTTTTCAAGGAGTTTATGCTTTCTCCTAAGCTGTTCGGTTGTGTTCTTTTGCTTCGCCTGCTCTTCTTGGTAGAGGGAGTACCTCATTCTTGCTGCTTTACAGCTTGCTAGCATGCTTTGGTCAATTTCACATCCCAAACATTCAAAGAATTGCCTGGGCCCAATTCTGAGCAAACTGAGTCAGTCACCATTCTTTGTACAACCAGTGTTTTTTTCGACATGTTACATGCAAGAACATCCTTATTTACGCTGAAGCCACATTCAACCAAAGCCTGTCCATGTGAAAGAAGCAGAAGTTTCCTTACGAATCCCCACAATTTGGCATACTGAGGCTTATTTTGCATGTATTTAGCAAAGAAGTTGTCCAAGCAAAGACTGTTTACCAGATCATACTCTTTGAAATCATCTAAATGTTCAACCTGGACATACTTCACGAAGCATTTATGTTCCTCAACAAGTGCATCACAATCTGCTGATCTGACATGTTTACAATTTTTCATTGTTGATAACAAATTTTCAAAAATGACATGCTGCTTTGAATCTTTAGCTGTTGCAATAGTTTTAGGATTAAGAACATCCATATTTCGAGCTAGTGAATATTTCAAGGGACTTCTCTCAATAAACTTTTGAACAATTTGTCTGTAGAATTGTTTGCATTGATGCTTGAACTCAATCTCCTAGACTTCGCTAACTTCATCAGCTTTTAGGGCCTCTCTAGTTTGGAATCCAATACTAATATGTTTCGATTGTTTCAGTACCTTATCATTAAGGTCAATATTTGAAAGACAAGACCAGTCACTAGTTTCAGTCATTACTTCCTGGAGGACAAACTTTTTAATTATGTTCGTCAGTACCTTGTGCAATTCTGATGCAAGGAAAGAGACCATTGGCTTATCAGTTTGAAACCTTTCAAGAAATGGAGACAAGTAATTGGCTGCATGAATAAATGCTTGCAGCTTAGACAGTGTCAGCTTATCATTCACAGCTTTTGCTACAAATGTCCATGAGGACCACTTTGAAATTTTTTACTTGGGTCCACTAGAGATAGAATTTACACACTTGCAAATGTTTTCCCAAATTTCTACAGCTCTCTGTGCCACAGGAACGTTTTCTATCCACCGAGTCGCACAGAACTGAAGTGGAAAAACATCCAACTTGGTAATGGATGTATAATCAGCTCGTCTTGCAGGAGAGTCGGAAAATAGCCACCATAATGACCTCAATAGCTGATCAATATTCCATCCACTTGCATTTGCTCCAGTCTTGAAGGCTCCATGGATCACATGCAATCCACAGCTTCCAATATCTAAAATATCTGGGGCTTCTGGATACGTCTCCTTCCTTGCTGCAACATAGTCGCGATGAAGCTTGTGGTTCACATAATGGCCATCCATTGGAATTTGCAGAATGTTTTGGTCCTTCTTCAAGTTTTCTGTAGCTTCGTGGAGTTTCTTCAGAAGTTCAGTAGCATTAAAATGGCCTAAAAACTCAGATTTCAGGTACCGTGTTTCAACGCATTGTTTGTCTGAATCCCAAAAACGAACATGGACATCAATCTGCTCATCTTCTGTGACGCGATTGAAAGATTCATCAAAAAGAAGAACAAAGTTTGATGAATCTTTCAACTTAGCTGACAATTCATCAGAGAAGTATGGGGCTAGACCAAATGTTGTTAGATATGACAGTTTGGTTCTACCCCATGTGAATCTTTTAGCAATTTCAGAGTCTGGGAACATATGCCTGCAAAGTTCATTAGCTGATTGACTGGAAGAATGTGAGTGATGAGACATTGTATTATGCAAAACCCACATAATTTCTGATTTCAACATATCTTCTTGGTTAACAAATGAAGAAAGAGAAGATTGGATTTCTGTTGAAGTGGAAGAGTTACAATTGGCCAAAACTGGGTTAGTGTTTGAGGAAAATGGTGTTTTTGCAGTCATCAGGCTGTGAAGTTTATGGCACTGAAGGTGAAGGTTCTGAGTGAGTTGATTGTGCTGTTGATTTCGTAGGTTCAAACCATCCTTTGATTGATTCACAATGTGGAGTCAGACGAGACAAGTGCTTCTTACCTTTTGCATGGCTTTGTACAGCACCTAGCCTTATACTACCTAAATGAATGTCAACTTTACAAGCAGTGCAGAAAGCATGCAAAACAAAGGTGTTCTGTCTTGCAAGCCATGGTTTCAATTCGGTTTTCCGAAGCCAGTTTTCATTGAACCGATTCTCTCTCTTAATGGGTCCCATGTCCTATTAGGAGTAACTGAAATATTCTTAATCTAGGATTGAGTCCCAAATAAATTCAATCAAAAATATCTGCAAAAAAAAAGAAAGAATATTAGATTTGTATGATTCCAAAGTTATTTTAAATTATATTTCAACAGATATAGAAAATTCATTGTCATAGCAGAATAATTCTTTTCAAATATGACTTGAGGACAAAAATCAAAAAGACCTAAAGCATTAATTAACACTAAACAGTCACTGCGAATAAAATCAACACTACAAAACAGAACTTAAGAAAGAAAATTGCTGGGATGTGGGGGAATGCTATTACTTTATCCCCAAACAAGAGTGAATCTCTCATTCCCTGCACAGAATTGGTCAAATATAGCTAGCTAACAAATTAATGTTTTCACAGAATACATAGAATTAATAAACATGGACACAACAAGGACACAAATGAAATTTCACAAGGACGTGGCAAGGACAGAAATTGATTTCTACAAGGACGTGGCAAGGACAGAAATTGATTTCTACAAGGACGTGGCAAGGACAGAAATTGATTTCTACAAGGACATGGCAAGGACATTTCATTTTACAAAGACATTTTCATTTATACAAGGTCAATTCAAGGATTTGGCAAGGATGTGGCAACCCTGATTTAAGAGTGAAAATATCCTGCATAAAGAAACAGTAAGTTGAAATCGAAGTTTCTAAACAAGATAGAATTTGAAGAAGGACGTAACAAGTGCTGAAAAAAACAATGAACCAAAAAAAGAGGGTCAGTAATACTTTCCAAATCTTTTTACCACTCTCCACTTGCCTGGTCAGCAACAAAATAAAATAAACTACTCCCTTACTAAAAAAAATGCGTACCTATTTAACATTGAGCTCAGGACGTCCTATTTCCCGCCGTGTAGCGCTAATGCCCGTCAATACAATAGTTGCGTCCCCCTGAGGAGACTGCAGTGCAAGCATGGGCCCCGCCGCCCCTCCTCAGGACGCGCCACACACCTCAGGGACGACTGGGTGAGCCTCTCACGGCAGACACGACACACGCACACACAAGCTGCCCTGGCAGGCCTCTACCAGCCCCCACCATTAACTCAGATGCAATCCACGCAAGAGCAAAACTAGGAAATGAAGAAGAGGAAGAAAAAGAAGAAGAGTAAGAAAAAAAGAAGAGTAAGAAAAGAAGAAGAAAAGAAGAAGAAAAGAAGAAGAAAAGAAGAAGAAAAGAAGAAGAAAAGAAGAAGAAAAGAAGAAAAAAAGAAGAAAAGAAGAAAAAGAATAAGAAAAAAAAAGAAGAAAAAGAAGAAGAAAAGGACGAAGAAAAAGACGAAGAAAAAGACGAAGAAAAACAAGAACAAAAACAAGAACAAAAAGAACGAAAGGAAAAAAAAGAACAAAAAAGAATAAAAAGAAGGAAAAAAACAGGAAAAGAACAAAAAATGAAAAAATGAAGAGCAACTACAAAAAGAAGAAGACAAAGAAAAATAGAAAAAGAAGAAGCAGCAGCAGCAGCAGCAGCAGCAGCAGCAGCAGCAGCAGCAGCTGGAGCAGCTGGAGCAGCTGGAGCAGCAGCCAGCGGCTCAGGGCAGCTGAAGGCTCACCTCGTCCGCCATGTCGGAGGAGGCGGTGATGAGCAGGAGCTGCTGCAGCACAAACTGGCGCTCGAGGCGGCGCAGGGCGGCGGCGTGGTCGTCATCCGCCGCGTCGTGAGGGCGGGGCTGGAGCGCAAAGGCCTCCGTGTAGCGGCACAGCGCGCTCAGGTCCGGCAGCACGGCGTCCAGCTCCTCCTCCGCCTCCTCCTTCCTGCACACACGCAACACAACGCTCGCCTCTTGCACCACTGACAGGTCGTCTTCAACAACGCATCTACACAACTTCTCCACAACCTTGTTTTGATGTACAAAATGTTAGCTTCATCCCAACGGTGAACACTAATTCCTGTTTGTTTTCAGCCATTTCAGCTTCGTTTCCTGACACCAAAACTAGAAAACAAAAGTAGGATAACAAAAATGAGGTACCACCTCTTATGACTGAGGTTCACAAAGAGGACTCACTTGAGGTGCTGCACGAGACACTTCCAATAGAGAGCACTCTCGGGCTTGAGCTTCTCGAGCGGCATGAGCTTGTTGGCGTCGAGCAGGTCGAAGGCGCGCACGAGCGTGGTGGCGGGCACGTCCCTGAAGAGGGCGGCGAGGGCGAGCTCAGCCTCGTTGGTGGAGGCCTCGACATCGAGGCAGGTGAGGAGGTCCAGCATGCTGCCGTCCACGAAGCGCAGCCACGAGTTCAGCAAGGTCTTCTCCACGGCCGCGCGCACCACGTCGCTCCGGTCGTTGAGGCCCTCTGACAGCAGCCGCACCCGCTGGCTGATCTGCAGCGACCGCACGTGCACTTTCTGCGCCAGCACCATGTACGCCTGCAACAACCTCCGCTCAGTTCCCGCTACACGGACACCCTTAGCACGTTGCTTGAGATGCGACCCATTGATGGGTCGTGCGTAAGTTCTTTCTGCTCTGAAATGACTCATCGGTGGGTCGTTTAAAAAATGGTAATAATTTTTTTTTAAATTAATGGTATTTAATGTACCCAGTTATTGTTTGGTACATATAAATTGGGTACTTCTAACAATTGGACTTTAAATTTGAGTTGAAAATTGAACTTCAGTTTAACCCATCGCAGTCAACGTGTTAACGTAAGAGACGTCAATGAGAATAGCTTTTCTCCATTGCAATTCTTAAGACCTGATCTTTTCGATTTGAATTTCGATTACTAGTAAAGCACAAAATTTGTCTGCTTAGGTCCCAAACAGGAGACAGAAAAACTTAAATGGCACACAAATTTTCTCCCTCTACTCTTCAAGGTGGCAACGCACACTCCTGAACTCCATACAGATATTATATGTCTCTTGTCTACCTAAAATCCTTTGTGTTCCAGTTGTGGTTTTATGCCTTCCTTACCATGTTACATTTGGTTCATTCTCATCACCTACTCACGCTACCTCACTCTGTCCTGCATGCTAGCTGACACTCGCCACACTGCCCTACCTCGCACTTCCTCATTTCCCACTCTCACAGACCACATCAGCTCTACTTCAGCATCTCAACTCGTGTACTAACTTCTTCCTCTCCAGCAAACCTCCACACGAACTGAACCAAACCTCAACGTCCACTTTGTATAGGTACTATGCCTTCATCCAGCACTTCCTGTGCAGTCCTCAAACAAATACAACAACAGATTACATTAAAAATTATTTCAAGCCTCCTTAACCACAACTAGTGTTCCGAAGAGAGGAAGGATGAAGGCACCATTCATTATAGAGTTAGGAGAACATAGAATCTATGCACATGAAGTTACTACAGTAAGAAAGACACGACTAAGTTAAGTAGAGTGTCTACACACTGGGCACACCACTCCATGTATGCACAGGGTCCACACAGGGACCCAAGCGCATAAATCGGCAAGTTAGGAATAACGTTAATGTAATGAGATATACGTTGAAGAAGACAGTTCCAGGGACTAAAAATGGAATAGAAGTGAAAAAAAAACTTTTGTCTGTAACAAAACAAACTAATCGATTTTAACAAAAAAGAAGGCCTATTTATCCCTCAGGTTGGGAATGCCATTTTCCCTGAGAGCACTAACTCCGATAGATGCCATAGCTTTACCTGCTTCATGAAATACAACAACATTCTGGAATAACTTGATCACAAGATCCTTCATCTTTAGTTCATGGAATTCAACTCTTTTCAATATTATCTACATACTAAAATAATGCTACACAATTTGGGTGTACAGTTTTTAATTTTGCTATGTCATTAAAGATACTATGTAAACTTAGGCATTCAGGTTTACCTGCTCTTAGGCTATAGCAACAACCTAACCAAACGTTTACCCAACAGCTGTGAAATTGTCCAGGTTAACAAAGAGTGGCACTTGATACAAGCATCAAATTTAGCAACAGGACACAAAGTTCAGCACTGCTTGGTGTGACATCATCAGGTAGCAAATATGTTACATTCTCACTAATTAATCTTGACCACTAAGCCATTTAGAACTTTATGACAACAACGAAGTTAACGAGACCAGTTATAATCAATGAAAATATTTCAAAGCAAAACATAAGACACTTGCTGAATAAACCTTCCACCAAATCATCAATGTAGGGCAAACACTCAAAAGTGGTGTCTTCCTCACTGTAGTAACCATGGTGAGGCAAGACGCAAGCTCAAGACTATGTAGAGTTTAAGACTGAAATTAGCATTTTCTCCCAGTATGGAGCCTTTCATTGTGCGAGCAGAAAATGTAGTATCATGACTTGACCGCGTGTGAGCATTGCCTCAAACCAGGGTGCACGAGTTACTCGCACAACAAGGGAGGGCACAACTCGCACAAGGGAGGGCACAACTCGCACAACAAGGGAGGGCACAACTCGCACAACAAGGGAGGGCACAACTCGCACAACAAGGGAGGGCACAACTCCCACAACAAGGGAGGGCACAACTCGCACAACAAGGGAGAGCACAACTCGCACAACAAGGGAGGGCACAACTCAGGTGCAATAAGGGAGAGAAATAGCAGGTAAACGCAGCACTGGCCAAGGCGACAAGAGGGCACGAGAGGCTGACCTGGCGGCGCACGAGGTAGTTCTTGTCCCTGGTGCGCTGGAGCACGTCTGGCAGCGTCTGGAAAGTGATGCACACGCAGCACAGCGCCGCACGCCGCACCTCGCTTGCAGGGTCCATGGACAGGTGGTAGCGGTATGCTGCAATTCAGACATTCTGTCAGCACATCTCAAGTCCACTCAGTCGGCCTGGGCAGCAGCTCTCAAACTTTGTAACGCTACAGTACTCTAATTGCAAATTCCCTCCATTATTGTGTGTGTAAATCCCAACATCATAGTGTATATAAATCCATATACACACCAAATAAACCCAATAAGTATGTATTACGCCTCTATATATATATCTCTATACACCACACATCTATTTTTTATTTTTACACCCTCAACATCACAAAAATTTTGAAGCATATCTTGCAGAGTTACCCCTTTACTTTCATTTGATTACTTGTAAGCTGGTGCTATTGTGATAACCAGTCGTGTGACGTCATTGCTGATCGTGTATTGTTACACCCTGGCCCGACCCTAGACTTGGCAACAAAGCCGTGGCAACACTCTACTGGTTATCACCAAGACACAGATGCACAAGGAGCCCCACAAGACAGACGAGAATGAATAGCATGCAGAAAAGCGTGCATTAAAGAAGAGAATGAAGAGCGTGTGTAGAAGGCCAACCTTTAATAACAGGACAGTCTTTATTGGTGGGGTCCTGTAGCCTGTTCAGAGCGTGGATGGCCTGCACACGCACAGCCGGCTTCTTATCCATGAGCCGCTCGAGCATCGTGTCGTAAATGGTGTTGAACAAGTCATCGTCAATGCTCGCAGACCTGCCCATGCTGTTCAGGATGCGGTTGATGAGCTGGCACACCCGGTAGCGCACTGCGGAACTTTGGGCCTCGTGAATCTGTACAAATTGGCCACAAGAACTAATCAGTAGAGGTTATTTTAATGCATACAATTGGGTTTTACAAAATACACACATGTCACCAAACCTTAATTTCATTGAAGACCATTTGAGATAAAACAAGGCCATTTTTTTCTAGTTTCATTCCTTCAAAATATATTTTTGAGCAAGATTTAAGTACAAAATGTTTCTTAATTGATCATGAATGTCTCCTGCAAAAAATAACACAGCAAAAAAATGTCACAGAATTAGTAAAATTTAAAGGAGAGAAAAATTTTAACAAGGTTAATCCTTCTTATTTTTGTTGCATTTCAGATGAGTTGAGAACGCACACGTGAAACTGTTTGTTTACTATTTCTTGACTTTGTTACAAATTACACTTCCTTTAGAAACTTAACTAATTTTTTATATACACAAATATTTGTGTAGAAAAACCCTGCCCCAAAACACTTGGTAAAATGAAACTAACTAAAAAAAAATTTACAAATGAATTGAGAAAAATGCTCAAAAAAAGATTAAGAAATGGTGAACCTGTAGAATTGTGATGCAAGATTTAGAGTTGATTGAGCTACACAACACAGGCTGACAACTTGGTATTGACCTACGTACATTAATACTCACATTTACGAGGAACTGGAACATTTTGATCAAAAAATCATCTACATCTTCATCATCATCATCCTCCTCCTCCTCCTCAATTGCCTCTCTGGATTCTTGGGCATCTGAAGATTTTTTTTCTTTGTCTGGTTGCTCAGGAGACTCGTCAGAGCATGCATGGTCTGTGCCCTGCTTGGCAGCCTTGTCTTCTCTAACTTGCTTGTCACACGTGGTGAAAGAAGCCACAAAGGACAAGCAGCGCTCAACTTGCGGGTGCTTCTCTCCCACCACCAGACACACCTTCAGCAGGTCCACAAACTCGCTGAAGAATACATCAAAGTCCACCTGCAATGAAACCAAGGTGCTAGACTCAATATTTTTTCATGGCATATCAATATGAAAGGAACACTGCTGGTCTGGAAAAAATTTTAATCCAGCACAGCCTCAAATCCATAAACACTAAATAGGCAGAAAAAATATCCATATCTAAATGTAATGAGAGATCCTTTTAGCTCTGCAACAATCTCCTATCAATGTGATGCAAATAATGAGGAAGAGACAATCAACTTCACTTGTATTTAGTTTGAACACTCTAATACATGATCAATATTTATACACTCAATAACTTCAATAGTAACTGTAGGGGAAAATTTAAATTAATCTCTATAAATTAAAGAGAATAAATTAAACTGCAAATCTGCTCTCACAAATCATTGGGGAAAATATTGCTTATTTTCATAGAATGGACATTCTATTGGGTATTCCCAATAGACATTCATTGGGTATTCCTTCCACAATTATGAGAGATGCAAGCAATAAATAGATATTGATGTAACAAATATGAACATGGGAGTAAATTTGATGCTAATAACTCTTCTGCTCAGAAAAAAAATAAGAATTCATTAGATCTTTAAAAATGTTTGCAAACTAGCACTGAGATGAGTGTCTGAACAGCAGACCTTAGAAATCACTTTATTATTAAGACTGTTATGTAACTAACGAGAAAAATTCTACTGGAAAATAAATTAAAGCAATCCTTTTAAGTCAATGGTCAATATCATCTTCACAGTAAATGTTCACTATAAAACTAATAGATGAAAGACCTTCAATAACTTTCTTTACATATTTCTATCATTTCCATTTCTCAACTTGGTTTTGTTAATGAATTACTCAAAGGATTGTTCTGTATTACAATATTCTCTTTTTTATATATGTATGAAAAAGCCTACATTTTTTTGGCATGCAATTCATTTCATAAAGAGATCTGAATACAGAAAAAGCTAAGCTTAGATTAGAAGGATCCAAGAACATCAAAATTTCTTCCAAAAAATCAATAACTTGGATATGAATTGCTTGCTCGAATCTTGGGTCAATATCGGGTTTAATGCGCTCACGGAAAATAAAGATTCCGTTCCCAAGAATCACTAGAGGAGCATTATTAAAAACGTTTTTCATGAATGACATTCTGCTTGCTGATGCGTCATTTGCGAGTTATTCAACTTTGAAGTTATAGGAACTGCGCTCCTGAAATTGGTTTCCCGCGCAAAAGGAGAGGGTGTTCCAACAATGACGCAAGTGCTCAGAGCGGAAGAAAGTTATTGTTTTTGCAATATACAACGTAAATAATTTATTTGTCGACCCCGCGGAGACACTTTTACGATATTTTAGTTAAGAACACAATAACAATTAGCGGGACTTCAATAGTGAATCACTTTATTCCAGTTTCAAAGTGGCGGCGACTTCAAAATGGCGGCGACCGTAGCAAAACCGGTTTTGCTAATTTTTAACGTAAAATACAGCGCATACAAGAAATAGTACATTACCTTATTTAAAAAGGTTTTACATGAATGACATTCTGCTTGCTGATGCGTTATTTTTGAGTTATTTAACTTTGAAGTTATAGGAACTGCGCTCATGAAATGGATTTCCCACGCTAAAAGAGAGGTTGTTCCAACAATGCCGGAGCAGGGAAAAAGTTTTGTTTTTGCAATTTATGGCGTAATTTAATATTTGCTAATCCCGCGGAGCCTGCAGAGCTTGAGCCCACTTCTAGGATGTTTTAGTTAATAACACAATAAAGGTTATCACCCAAAAATATTAGCGGGACTGGAATTATGAAGACTTAAATCGATATGCACTCGACATGTTTCAATATGGCGGCAACCTTAGAGCATTAGCAAAACCGTAGGAGTGAATACCGTAGATTTAATTTCAGAATATTTTTATAACGTAATACTTTTGGGTGGTAACCTTTATAGTGTTATTAACTAAAACATTGTAGAAGTGGGTTCAGGCTCCGCGGGATCGGTAAATAATCAATTACGAAGTACCCAAATGTACTCTAACAGCTCCCGCTCAACCGTAAACTCACTGGAACTGATATGGAAAACAAAAATTTCAAAGTTGAATAACTCAAAAATAACACATCAGCGAGCAGAACGTCATTCTTGTAAAACCTGTTTAAATGTGTTCCTTTGGTGATTCTTCGGAATGGAATTTTTAATTTCCGTGAGCGCATTAAACCCGATATTGACCAAATCTTGTACAAATCCTCAAATTGTAAAACAATTAAAAAATGCTATTATCTCCTGTAACCAACATGAAATAAAAGAAAAGAATGCTCAAAAATATTTAGGAGTGAACTATGCGTCTCATATTATCACAATTTCTTATTAACTTTACACTATTTATAAAATGAACCTGTCCATATTATTCAGTACTTACCTTGTTATAAATTTTAGTCAACTGAATGCAAAGTTTAGAATGAATTGCTAAGGTCTTTTTGGCTGCTTCAAAAACCTGGTAAAGATTATGATGCCCAAGTTTCTTCTTGGCTGCTGCAGGTGCAGGATGAGAATTGCACATTTTTTTACTCATGTTGAAAATTTGCTTTTCCTCAAGATTGTCACTAAAGCAAGTTTTCAATTCTGAAATAAAAATTCATATAATTTCAATGACAAGGATCAATACACAAAATACCAAATAAAACCAGTTCAGTACAATACTAGCATACAAATTTAGGAGTTACACAAATTTTTAAAAAATGATCAGGTTTTGCACAAAGTCTTCAAGTTAGGCTTGAGCAAATGACAATAACTGGCTGGCTCTTATCTGTCTCCAAGGTCAGCTGCATTTGAACTTTCATCTTTGCTAAAAAAAATTAGTAAAATTTCATTAAGCATGTACATTTGATTTTGAAATGATACTGAAAACACCCAATAATTTTAGTAGATTTACAGCAGCACATCTTTTGCCAGTTTCTAGAATGCAGAATCTCTAAAATTTTATGGTCCCTTTTATTCAAGTTTTTAGCACTTTATGGTATGCATTAGATTAGGCAGTGGGCACTAACACAATCCTTTAAAATGATCACCACTTTTTAATCCCACACACCACAGCAGAGCTTAGATTCCACACTTTTCCATTTTTTTGCACTCGTGCTTCCATTTTCAATCAATACTCATCTTTCGTCCTGCTAACGGTCGTTTGCTTATACGAATGTCTTCTAGGACCTGGGTATTCAAGTTACCTGGCATCTGTGAACCAGCAATTCGTAAATTTGCATTTCACCGTCATTTATCATTTTTGTTAAAACTCGAGTGCAACTGGTTTTTAATTTGTGTAAAAAGCATAAAAACTTTATACGAATGGCCAAACCTATCTGGACATATTACGACCTGTAAACGAGCTTAAAATGTGGCGCAAACATAAGTGAAGGCTTAATTTTGAGGTCACTAATTTCCTTATATGCCTCACTAATGATCAACACATACAACTAAGTAAAATGCATTGCTTTCTTTTCCTGTTTTCATGAGGATCTTGGTTACAGTTATTATGTAATTAACTGCAATTCACAAGCATCGACACACAATTTAAATGAGGCGGTTGTGTTGCTACGCGCCAGCATGTTTTCCTTTTCCGCTAAATAAACTTGAAACTAATGTTGAAACCAAGTCTTCTTATTAACATGAATAGAACAAAAAAATAATATTTTCACAAAAAATCAAAAGTCAGAACTTTTCTTGGCAGTCGTATTTTTAGATACAGGTTTCTATTGTGTCAGAGCGCCGTGGTGAGAAGCTATACTTTATTTTTGCTACTCGCTCTTAGCGTACAATCGAGTATTATTAACTATTATTCATCTTCTGCATTCCAATGAAGAAATAGCTTAGCGACTTGTATGCAAAATGACTGAAAAAGTTTTTTTCAACTGGTTTTACTAGTCTTCGTAAACTAAAATCCCATGCGCAGTTCAGCAAACTTCAGTAAAAATTTCAGAAATGGACTAGGCTTCTACCAGAATCTTACTTTCAAAACTTGAGGTGCTTAACTCTTTTTTCATTGCACGAAGAATTAAGCATCAAAATTTAATTATTTACGACCCTTATTCTGATCCTTAGGTTTCCGCTCAATTGTTGCTACAGCTCTCAAGTGCCCATAGCAGAAGAACATAAATTGAAACAAACAAACATCGGCATCTTAGGATGCTTTTTTTCCAATCAAGCCTGATACAAATGATCTTAAGCATTGGTTTTGCAAATGTCTTATAAATTGTCTAAATTCTAGCCGTTGCTCGAACGCTGAGGTCCCTTGCGGACTTTGTAAGGCAGATTTAAAGGCCTTCCGCAATAAAGTTCTTGGGCTGTGAGCCACTTAATCAGCCTAAAATTTAATAACGCTGGTAATTTTCGACTAAGCGGAGCAATGGCTGGGGTTTCTCACATCTTCGGCGACAAACGTATATGCAAACACTATAATGTTCGTCTGCTCTACTTGTTACGAGTCCCAAGCCATAGCAACGGATTCGGGCAAGCTAACGTGCGTGTCTGCCAGAGGTTGACACGTCAGATTGAACTGAGCTGTGAGCGCGGGGGCATCTACTAATGTGCTCCGCTGTACACCAGCTAACCGCCCTCGCTACCTGGGACAGTTGCGTCCTGGACAGCCGGCTTCATTGAAGATTGTTCGCCTGAACATAATTTTCGAAATCTTCAGGTGAGCCCCTCAGCTAGTCATGTTCCGCTTATTTTTAATTATCATTATTTCAGTGTTACCGGCCCCAGATGGGTGCCAGGCAATTTGTGTGCAGTAGGTCCCGTTAAATTCTGGGATAAAGTCCACTGGATCGGGTGGAAAGCACACAAACTAACACTATATATCGGACACCATGACGGCTCCCCCGTGAAGCCGGTATCCATTTCCGACACCTGGGTTGAGTGGGGTATTGTGCTTGAGCTTTCCCTTATACCCAACGGGGAAAATCGCCGCGCCAGTGCCGGGATACGAGCCCGGGCCTCCAACATGCAAGGCCGATCCCTTAACAACTGTACCACCGCGAAAAGGTTAGAGGGGGAATTCTTCCAATCTCTAATTTTGCACTAGTTTCCCTTGCTGCCCATAGGCCAGGTTGGAAAAATATTTCTACAATCCGATTATGATAGATCATATTCGATGTTGGTTTAAGCCTCCCTAACCTCATCAAAAATGTTCCAAGGTGAGGAAGGCACCATCCAGAAATGTTGAGCTGGGGGCCAGTTTCAGTCGCGGTGTCAAGTAAAAGAATCAAAAGATTGCTGATAATTATTGGTGCTACTGATCAAAATTCTTCTTGCTAAGACGTTTAGAATCCACAATGATTTTTCTATTAAATTTACAGGTAAAGCTTTTTCTTTCTGCTCTATTCATACGGATGAACGAGTCAGCCAGAAAGAATACCATGTTCTTTTATATCATGTTTGACTTCGTAAAATTTTGATGGATTAGCATAGCTTGCAGTACACGCGAATGATTGCTGCCATTTTTAACGGTTGAATTTTCATCCGGTATTACCAAAAATTCACAACCGATGCAGTCGCATGAATTTTTTCATGGCTTTTCACAATGAGAGAGACGGAGTTTCTTATGTTAGAGAATATATACAAGCTGTTTGACATTCAAGTAGACGTTACATGTTACGAACCCGAGAAAAAAACTTTTCAGTTTCTTATTCGAATGGTAGTGGAAAGTATACGTTTCCACGAGAGAAATTCCATGATAATGAGCTATCATCATCGAAATGAATAAATTCAAAAAAAGAATTCAAGTCGGTGAATGAGCAGTAGAAGAGGCCCAAGAACGGATCCTTGGGGGATTCGATGGTAATCCTTGCCCGCCGATGATTTCCTTATCAGGCGACCCGCTCAGTTGCCCGCAGGACCACGTGGGCCTCACAAGGCACCAGCAGAATGAGACGCGGCTGACTTGACATCACTGTATTGGAAGGCACCCTCGGTCTGGTCCTCGAGACAGACCGAGCTTCATTAATCAAGTTTATATCAAAAGACCTTGCACAACACATGCTCAAAAATATTTGGATTTCACACAAACAACTTTGTTAGACAGTCAAAATGAAATAAGCCAGCCAAAATAAAATAATTAAATAAATATTCCTGTTAATTTCCACTCTGACATCAACCATTGTTTAAATCACAAAATATAGAGAAAACTCTACTAACTACGGTAAGTAACCCTAACTACCGTACATTCAAAGCCGCTTGCACACTTTTAATGCTCTGAATTTGGGGCCTATTTGGTATTTTTATAACCGAAAACATCAAAAAGGGGTTGTTGCATACTTCTTTGGAGGTACTCGATCTCTTCCGTTTCTAGGTAAAGAAAAAATTTCGTCTTTAGTTTTTCTGAATAACAAAGATCAGGTCTTTAATAATAAGCTCTCTGATCATTCTTTATGAGACAACAATGCAAACGTTGCCGGACACGTACACTCTCAAGTTGTAAATGCTGTTCACCACTGACACGCCCGCAATTGGCTTTATTACATAAATATGCGTGGGGGCTTCATGAGAAGATATATACTCCAATATACCAAATAAGAACGCTAACAATTAATTTTAATTCACACATTCCGATAAAAATTCTCCAGATCACAACTTGACTAACGGTAGAAAAGGAACAAAGAAAATGCCAAGAAAATTTCGTATGTCAACACACGACCTCGGCAGGCATAGCGGGAATAACAATAATGTTGAGGAGCGTTGATGCAAGCAACATTAAAGCACGAATACGAGTCCTTCACTGCGCACACCGATAAATAAATAAATAAATTCAGTCAACGCACAGCGGGGAGTTGCTGGCTCCCGGCGCAGCCCACAGCGGTCGCCGCACAGAAACCCAGAGCCCGCGATGGTTCGGCCCCCTACATGTTCTCAGCGTAGTGGAGCCTTCGCAACAGAACTGTGGTAGTTAGTTCGATACATTGGCCACGTAGTGGAACATAAGTGCTGCACTGGGTTAATATCTGTACCACTAGATAAATATACGTATGTATCACTGGGTAATATATGTACCACTACGTTGACCAGGTAGTGGTACATATGTGCACCACTAGGTAAATATATACACCACTACGTTGACCAGGTAGGGGTACATATGTGCACCACTAGGTAAATATATACACCACTAGGTAAATATATACACCACTAAGTTGACCAGGTAGTGGCACATGTGTGCACCACTAGGTAAATAGATACACCACTACGTTGACCAGGTAGTGGTACATATGTGCACCACTAGGTAAATAGGTAAATAGCTCCTTCAGGTACCAATTCGAATATATAGCATTTCAATTTCAATATCTCTTTTTAAAATAGATTTTAGCGTACAAGTTGAAATATCTCAAAATTATAATCTTCACATTTCATATAAAATGCAAAAATGCATTCGGGCAGTAAAGTCTGTCTTTCAATTCTGCCACTTACAACCTAACCTAACCAGACGCACCACCACACCCACCCTTCTCAGGACTACGTCTCCACTGCTGAGATGTTCTCACAGAGGAACGAGAAGGAACCATTTAGCATGGATTAAGGAAAATGTGGAATCTATGCACAACGTGCGTACACTGAATACTCTGCTCATAGAAACACAAAGTTAAGATGGAAGAAGAAAAAAACAGAAGAGATTTAGAAGATTTGAAAACTGATAGAAGTAAAGCGGACACGAAAGATAGGGTGGGTGGAGTCCTGGCAAGATCTTGAATGCAATGTCACATACACACACGTCCCCCACAACTGTCACACACATTTGTCCCAAAAGTGCTACAGAATACACACACACGTGTCACATAACATACACACGTGTCACACACTAATCGTATCGTGTCTACGCGATGATTACCAACAGGAATGCAAAAATCTGCGGTATAAAAACTACAGCGAGTAACAACTAAGCTCTACCATGACGTCAACACAAAGCTGGGGGGGGGGCGTCCACTAGAATAAGAGCCCTTGCGATGCAGCTCTCAAGTACGCCCTAGAATATCAACACGGCGAAGTTAGAGCAGAACGTTGCCAACGATGGAGACGTGATCAGGGGGAGCTCTGGCACTATCCTTTCCTGGTCATTTGCACGGGCGTGGTGGCCGCGGCAGCTCAGGGGCACGACGTGCCGGCAGGTAGCGAGAGTTGCGCCTACGGTGCAGGAAACAAGGTAGGGTCAAACCTGTCTTTTTATCGTCGACAGTGTGGCAATGGTGACGTCATGGCAACTAACCAATAGCAGCGCTCACATTGCATCTGGCAACACTGCTGGCCCCAAATCAGGCACTGCTATTGGATTAACATGTCGCAATGGTGACGTCATAAAGTTTATTTGAAATGAAGCCGTTCCACTGGTTAGTCAAACAAGAGGAAGTGTATTCTCCCTATTGAAATGACCCGACCTTGTTTCCTCTACCGTGGTAGCGCCTCAGTCCTAGCTTCTTAGCCTCAGCCTGGTCTACACTTGCCTATACAGTAGGCTTTAGACAATTTCCCATGGCTCAGTTCGACAGCAAAAATTGCCCTAATGTTTCAATAATAATAATAATAGTGATAATAATAATATTGAGCATTCAAACGACAGGCTACAAATAAGACACAATGAAGTATTCATGATACGCCACGTAACGCAGTGCGCTCGTCTCGTACAGTAAAGACAAGGCGGCAGAAATGGGATTATATCTACATCAAATGCAGCCACTCTTTGTAGGTATTCTCGTCCACAACTTCTTCAAAATGCCAAGATGTTTTTTGGCATTTAGTTGAGGGCATAAGGGGGCGCTGTAACGCAAAAGTATTGAATGAGACGCAAAGCTCAGACCCATTAAAACATGTGTACCATTTGCTAACACACGCGTGCGTTGCTACATTTAATTTTTTGCCTCGTAATTTGAGGGCTCACCCGAGTTGGCCGTTCCTTGCCGCACCTCCTTCATAAGCGCACGCAACGCACCGCGTCACGGACAAGCCTCCGCAATTGAGCCTTCACAGCCATAGTCTACGGCCATTAAGAATTGGTCTAACTATATAGCTCTTTGCGTGGTCTGCTTTTGAATTTTTGATATTCTGCGCAAATTTGTGAAGACACACATCAGACTTTGTTTAATTGTAATTATAAATAAAAGTGCCAAGATACACGTCTTAAATCTCATTATTTATTTAGGAAAGTCATTGAATAAAAA
>JACJUY010007803.1:0-13145 GCA_014220935.1 Platorchestia sp. MABIK
AGTAATGCAGTGTAGCAGCAGTAATGCAGTGTAGCTGCAGTAATGCAGTGTAGCAGCAGTAATGCAGCGTAGCTGCAGTAATACAGTGTAGCAGCAGTAATGCAGTGTAGCTGCAGTAATGCAGTGTAGCAGCAGTAATGCAGTGTAGCTGCAGTAATTCGTTGTAGCAGCAGTAATGCAGTGTAGCAGCAGTAATGCAGTGTAGCTGCAGTAATGCAGTGTAGTAGCAGTAATGCAGTGTAGCTGCAGTAATGCGGTGTAGCAGCAGTAATGCAGTGTAGTAGTAGTAATGCAGTGTAGCTGCAGTAATGCAGTGTAGCTGCAGTAATGCAGTGTAGCAGCAGTGATGCAGTGTAGCTGCAGTAATGCAGTGTAGCTGCAGTAATGCGGTGTAGCTGCAGTAATGCAGCGTAGCAGCAGTAATGCAGTGTAGCTGCAGTAATGCAGTGTAGCTGCAGTAATGCGGTGTAGCTGCAGTAATGCAGCGTAGCAGCAGTAATGCAGTGTAGCTGCAGTAATGCAGTGTAGCTGCAGTAATGCAGTGTAGCTGCAGTAATGCAGTGTAGCAGCAGTAATGCATTGTAGCTGCAGTAATGCAGTGTAGCTGCAGTGATGCAGTGTAGCTGCAGTAATGCAGTGTAGTAGCAGTAATGCAGTGTAGCTGCAGTAATGTAGTGTAGCTGCAGTAATGCGGTGTAGCTGCAGTAATGCGGTGTAGCAGCAGTAATGCAGTGTAGCTGCAGTAATGCAGTGTAGCTGCAGTAATGCAGTGTAGCAACAGTAATACAGTGTAGCTGCAGTAATGCGGTGTAGCTGTAGTAATGCAGTGTAGCAGCAGTAATGCGGTGTAGCTGCAGTAATGCAGTGTAGCAGCAGTAATGCAGTGTAGCTGCAGTAATGCAGTGTAGCAGCAGTAATGCAGTGTAGCAGCAGTAATGCAGTGTAGCAGCAGTAAATCTGTACCAACATTGCCACGGTCTGCAGTTCAATGTCAGCCGTACGGCTCGTTTTGGCCGTAGAATTCTGGAAATTTCAAATTAAAAATAATGATATTACTAGTTATGAATAATATTGCAGACGTAGTGAAGAAAAATGACAGCAGGGAGCGAGAAATAGCACAAACACCATGGTTGTAAGGTACAAGTGAATGTGGTTGTGTAGTTTGGCAATTTCGTTTTTTAAAATGCAAATAATCGCGGACGCAGAGGATCAGTTAACAACAGGTACAGCCATAAACACGCATAGCACAAGAAGACTGGCATCGAAAGTAACTCACATCTGCACACTGTGCATCACTTGGCATGGGTATGACGTTCCGCTGTCAGGGATGGGGATCAGTTAAGTGAAGTTATTCTGTCGTGGAGCTATGCAGATGAGCTTTCAATTCTCAGAGCATCGTATTAATATTTACACGGCGGGATGCCAGCGCGCGTGCAGCTGCTCAGCAACCTTTACAGCGACTTCAGTCCTAGAAATTCCTCGTTGTCAAGCAGGAACTTTATTGGCAAATGTGGGGGCAATATATTCTTAGTCGTGCGTCTGGCTGCTCAACGATAAAATTGAAGCTTTGTTCGTGTTGTTCCAGTCGAGCATTATTGATCAGTCATAAAAGAGAGAAATTCTTCTCAGAAGTTATTTGTGAATGAATGTTCATGTGCAGCCATATTTTTTACATATCTGGATGGCTGTGTATCATTTCCGCTGAAAGTCTTCGCACAAACTCACACACTGGTTGACTCCGAGGTTTATTCTTTCCATTTTTCTTGTATCAAATTTTTCCGATACTAGACAAACAAGAATCGATTAATAAGTTTGCCTTCTCTTTTTCCTTCTCCCTCTGCGAAATAGCTGTGCGAAGGTTCCAAAGCTGCTTACCTGCAGCTTCTCTCCCATTTTTCTCCCTGGTTGTCCTCATGAAGTTCACTGCGATCCTCGCCCCTTTAGTCATTTACCGACTTCGCTGAAACCCTCCATCGCCGGCTTATTCTTCCTGTTTTCCCTCGACGTCTGTGCATGTTTTTCTTCTTCGATTCTCTCGGAGTTGCGTGGGTCTGCAGGCAGCACTGCGCAGCTTCCAATCAAAGAGCACGAGTCGTTCAGGCGACGCTGTTTTTGTATCTGCTGCTGGAGAGTTACGACAGGATTAGATGCCGCAGGGAGCAGCGCTCCTCGCAACAGATATTGGGGCTGATCAGTTCCCTCTTGCGCAGACTATTTCCTCTACTCATTGTTTATAACTCTATTATTGTTGCCCATGCATTTGGTCGGAACTAGACTATTAGTTACATTAAAAAAATGGACATTACCATTGCTCAAGAAATTCTTCCCAATATTTTGTGTAATTGCTTTCATGCAAGATTTCCTATCTACATACGTTTCACTTATTTAATCATCCATGGCAGTCAGACGTAAGCGCGGGCAATTATTCACAGTAGACTGTGGCCGCTGGACGAGTGATTTTTTCATTGAGCTGAAAAAACTCAAAAAACTTCAATGATGCAAATGAGCTATCGCTGTCCTGCATTAGTTTACTTCCTGCTGTATATATATACAGAAATCCCCATAGAAGGTCTAGAATATCTTACTGCAATGCTTATGCTCTCATAGAGACACATTTCAATCATACAACAGGACTACTGTATTTACTACTCTGTTCACACTACCAGCTCACTAGTCCGCGAGCCATTATCTTTAATCAGGGCACAGAGAGTTACCGGGGCGGAACAGATTTGTATTGAACGACACTGCGAAGCATTAAAGAATGAACGAATTACAACCACTTGGAAATAACACTCTATTAAATTCAATTCATTCGCAAAACTTTTATTGTCCTGGCAAATTTGTGGCGGAGTTGAAGAGCGACAGCGTCAACTACAATCGGCACGTACTGCATGTTTACTCGAGGGTTACGACACCGCACGCGTGGGTGGTAAACTGAGATAAAACGCACGCTTATACATATGCTCTGTTGTGGAGCGTTCTGCTTTAGAATGAAAGTAAAGGTTACCGAACGCTAGGTGCCAAATTTCAACAAGTAATAACAGCTTGGCAATGAACGCTAGAAGCAAAGTTTCAAAGAATAAAAATGGCTTGACGAGCGCCCTGGCTCGTACACTTTAGGCTTGGAGCGAGAAGTGCATACATGGGACGGAGATCCTGAGGAGAAAATTTCTGAGCGAAGTGACAATTTGACAATTCTCTTGCATGTTGCGCTCAGTAGTGAATCTGCTTCTATTATAAAACATTTCACCGTGTTCTCCATTTGTGATGTTTTGTGCTGCATGTGTTGTTTTGAGACAATTTCGTACGGAAAATGAATGAACTTTTTTCGTTCTCCTTTTCGAGATGTGTGTCCCAAATGGTGTTTTCAAACCATACGAGTTCGCACGCAACAACCGATAGGCCTAGATTGGCTAAACGTCTTCAACAAGCTGCCAAAATCATTACAAAGTAGTGGTCCTCATTGGTAAGACCCGAACTTTATTTATTTAACTTAGATATATACACACAATGCCCCCTGATAATCAGCAAAATACACACACACCCACAAAATCGTGAGTTCTATGCAAAGCCTTCCTTCACGAAACGCAGTTCCATGAAATTTTCTTTCGCTCAAAGTATCCTGCAAGTGACAGTGCAATGCTCTAGCAACGTACAAACAGATAAAGCCGAACAATATCCTTCTACAGCCTGTCGAAGCCGGCACAAAACATTTGTTTGAACTGCAGAGATCGACACGAATCCTTTCGCCAAGCTGCCTCAGTCGAAAAAACGTCGATGTTTGGGCGACTGGAATTTACATAGTGCGATGCGTATTTGAGAAAAGTTTATCATATTATTGAACAACTATTTTCTACGATAAAAACAGGAATTCGAATTATAATTTAAAGGGAAGTAGTGGTCGTGACGATATTTAAAGCAAATTATTCCATGAAACTTCCTTCACAGACTGATTGCGGATGACCAAAACCTTTGAACGGCTGACTCGTATATTTCATTCTAATTCATATTCATTCCGGATACCTTTTGTTCAATGATTCCTTTCAGTGAAGGTATTGCAGCATGAGGGTAACGATTAGTTTCCCTTTCATAGTAGTTTACGGGGTTAAAATTCATCTACGTAGTTAATGAGCCACACATTTGGAGTTACATTATCATGAGGATTGTCTGACACCTATTCTCGGGTTACTATAAGGGCTGCATGAGAAGGTGTTGAGACCTACAGAAATACGTGTGCATGACCATCCATTACGTATTTCATCAATTCAGGGGTTAATAACAGTTTCTAGTCCCCCAATCTATCAAGCTGCATTAATTCTTAAGCAATGGACGTCATTGGTTTTCCCAATGTCATGACAATGTTTTCAAAATGTTTCAACCTATGTCATGAACACTGGCGTTCTTTTAGCGTCTACGCGTCGTGACTGTTTTTTTATTTGGAAGACAGGTAATATTAATATTTCCAACTCATGCTTCTAACATACATCAGACTTCCCGCACAAGGGATTTTTCCACACTTAGCAAATTGCTACCTGAACCTGTGTGGTTGGCATGTATAACAACCTTGACTGCATCTCTTTAAAAACGGAGGTGCAAAGAAGGCTGTTAAAATGGTAACAGTCTTCGAAATATGGGTTGCGATTAGGGTGAGCAATACAAAATGATAAATAACACAGGTATACGTTTCTAAATGAAAATGAACGTTTCGACCGTCAATTTATACTTGAGTAGCTGGTAATAAGAAACATTTCATACATTGAAAAGCTAAAATTATAATAATGTTACCTGCAAAACAAGATAGAAACACCAAAATACGATTTCATTTTTTTTTTCAAAAAAAATACAGAATTCGCAAAGGGTAAGCGAGTAGTGAATCATTAAAAATAAATTTATTTCATAAACTGAATAGAAAATTTCAAGCACTTGTCCATTGTACTGAAGGCAGAAGAAATTACATGAAAATCTTCTACTTCTATGGTAGATTGAGGTGAGATATGGATCAGAAACGGCTGGCCAGAGTGAAAACTCCTACCAGCTTGCTCTGCTACACGAACAGCAAGAGCATTACCTGTAGGGCCCACGTGTTCCAACTCACAATGTCCGCAACTATATTCATAGTCGACAGACTAGAGATAGTTCGTTTTAATAGTTGGAAAATGAATAAACATTATATTAAAAGCATTGCGCTAGAATAATTCTTAAAGGCGCGTGAATTAAATTATTAGATAGATGTAACAACTTTTTTTGAAATCATGGGGACCGAAAAAAGGAAAAGCCATGCAGAGTTTTTTTAAGGAACCGAGCTAATTAGTATTAAACGAGGAGTGTAGAAAAATTTTAAACTGAGAAAATTTCTAACAAAGATTCCATAAGTCACAATTAAAAGCAATTCATATTGAAAAACGTTCCTAAATTTAAAATTCATCGTTGACTCAATAAAAGCTAAAATACTCACTGTGAGTTCAACATAGTAAGACCATAACATATCCTAAAACCAAATATATGCTAAAACCAAAGGAACAGAACCTAAACAAAAACTGATACCAAGACCGTAGAAGTAAATTTGTGGAATACTGAATTAGAGGAAAATTTCTCCGTTATAAAAATTTGGGATTCAAGAAACTATTGAGTTTAGTTTTGTTTTAGTTCCATGGTTTTGCTCCTATTCATACTACGGTTATTATAGCAATATTTAAACGGTTCAGAATTTCTAGTATTTTTCATCATCAATCACTGCATTGGAAGGTTAAATATCCTTTTTATGGCATCCAGCATTCGATATGAAAACTCTGTTCACTAACATCTATAAAACTACAACAAGTTAAATTTGTTTGATTGATTTATTTCATCATGCCAGTCTTGTTTTTGGTTTGTGTCGTTCATCATTCAAAACACTTTTGCAACTTTTATTTTAAGCCCTCTCTTTTTTTGTTTTTGACGACAAATTTTATCAACAACTTGGCGGAGTCGGGATGGGGCTCTCGCTGTTAGAAGAAAGTTCTCAAATGTTTCAAGCGTTTTCATTGAAAACGTTAGGTAGACTTGTGCCTCACCGATTTCAAACCAGTGTTTTATAGACGCTATGAAAATATCTATTTTTCATTTCATGGCATGACAGGCGCTGTTCATTTTTGGCGTGTCAAAATTCTCAAAGTCCCGAAGTAAATTTTTCGAAGACCTACTTTACTGTTCCTTGACTCCCAAATCTTCAGTCGCAGCGATAGTTTCTCTTGTTGAGTGTACCGTAAAAACCAGCATCAGTCGTAGTATCATTTTTCAGTCTCTGTTTCTTTGGATAAAATAAACAGTAAAAGAACCTTAACATATGGAGCTCAACTCTCATTCACTGCATGATGAATTTAAACATTTAAAACCTCACTGTAGTGCAAATGGTTTTCTTTTGTGACACTGAATCTATTATTAACAATTTTTTCGATCCGATTTTTTGTACCAATTGTTTACTCACGGTCCCGAACAAAATTGATGCATGCTGCTGTCCAATTTTTCTTGCCCAAAAATGGAAAAACGCTTCTATCGCCTTTACTTACATCGTAATTTCAAAAACGTGTCGATCCAAATTATTCTAGAGAGTAAATTGTATACTTAATTATTTTTCAACCAAAAGAAAAACTACCGAGAGGCATGCGCTCGTCTATTATCAACAAGCACAGTTGCAGTCGCTACGCTTTGCAATAAGAGGGCTTTACTGTTAAAGCACTCGCAGTTCGAGTGGCAGAGTGCACTGGGAGGAGTTTTCGTCCTAGCCGGCCCTTTTGCAATCTATTTCCCTTCACTGTGCGTACTCGTGCAAAAAGTGCGATCTGTCGTAAAACAAGTAATTTTTCAGATAATTTTTATCGCTTCCAGTACGATAGACTTGCATGTAAAAATCATTCTCCAGTTTACAAGAAACGCCTGTTTTAAATGGTCTTTAATCCATCTATCCCCCTCCGTAAATTCTAATCTTTTGTGAGAAATTTCCTATTCCCTATTTTATTTTGCAATTTTGTGTTATGTTTGCGATTCTTAGTTTTAGTTTTAATTATTCTTTACTACCAACTACTTATGAAGTGACGTAATATTTTGTGATGCTGAGAACGGTCGAAACAATAATTACGGTCGAAACAATAACTTTTATTTAAGACTTATATCGACATTACTTATTTCCTCATACTCCTCACCCTAATTGCAACCCGTTATGGAAAATTACAACGTTGGAAGAAATCTTTTTCGCTTCATTGTTTTGCATTCAATGTTTTAGAAAGTAAAGTATTGATACCGTAACTGCATGTTTTCATTTCAAATCAGTGAGTTATTGTATGTTTGAAAATACGATCCATCAGTAATTTGATGGTAAAATAATGTAGAAGACACGCAATAAATTTTGAAGAAGTGATAAACTACGCCTTTTTCGCGTCAAATTAATCCAAGTCAGGTTCAAATTAGTCCAAGTCGAGTTCAATTTCATCTAAAAGTAAAGTTCAAATTAATTCAACCCTAAGTTCAGTTAAGAATTGACATAATCATACGCTAACTTGAGCGTTTCTTGTGTTAAATATGTATCTATTGGATGTGATGAGCAAGAAAAACGTTTTTCCTCTCAGCAAGGAACACATAAAATATCTGCAACATAAAAACAAGCTGTCGTAAAATGTGGTAAGTATCCAGCATCAGGAGGTAGAGTGTGAATCAGATTTTGAGCGGAGTAACAGATAGAAGTCAATTATAAAAACTTTGTAGTATACGTCACATTAAAGTTGTTTTACAATTCTAAATAAATGGCAGCATGCATCCATTCAAATTATTATTTTCAAAGGTAATTTTATGATACACAAACACTTAGTAGTACCGAGGATTTATTTACACTTATATAGAGATTTACATGCGTGAAATTCCACTTTATCAAATATACAAAATCATATATGCATGCAACTACAAAAGATTCCCATTGGACGATTTGTAGATTTTTTCTCAAAAAGAAATATGCAAATGTGATTCACTGAGTACTTATGTACGATACCATTTGATTACAATTTACATGAGTACATTACTACACAGATACAATCTTGCATTAGCAAAAAGATTGTGCCATTCCTTCAAATGAATAAGCCAAGGCAAATATTTCATCTCTGTCGATGAAACAAATTGTAACTTGTTTTTACAAAAATTGTTAGAACAAGCAAAAACCGACATCGTTGCTTCATTTCTCTTAAAGGTTAAATCTACATATCATCCAATGGTAATCTTTTGTGGTTGAATGCACATTTCATTTTATATATGTGATAAAGGGGAATTTCACACTCGTAAATTTCTGTATGAGTGTTAACAAATCTTCGATATAACTATGTGTATGTGTAACATAAAATCGTCTTTGAACATCAACATTTGAATAGATGCATACTGACATTAATATAAAATTGCAGAACACCTTTAATGTGTAGTATAATACGAAGTTTTATAATTGACTTCTATCTGTTACTCCGCTCAAAGATCTGAACCACAATCTGCCTCCTGATGCAGGATACCTACCACATTTTACGACAGCTTATTTTTAAATTGCAGAAATTTTATGTATTCCTAGCTGAATGGAAAAACATATCTATTGCTCATCACATCCAATAGATACGTATTTAACACAAAAATGCTCAAATTAACAAGTGATTATGTCAATTTTTAACTCAACTTAGGGTTGGATGAATTTGAATTTGACTCGGATTAATTTAAGTGGGATTTGGATTAATTTGAACTTGACTTTGATAAATTTGAAGTGAAAAGGTGTAGAAGTGACATGTCTCCAAAGTCTTTCTCAACGTCGTTTTTCCAACATGATGGAGCGCCTGTTCATCTTGCCAGCATAGCTCTATGGTGGTTTCGTAAAAGCTTTCCATGTTTTCTGCTAACGGAAGAATTGTCCCCCTGAAGCCCTGATCTCAACCTCATGAACTTCAGCATCTGGTCCATCTTGGAGGTGAATGCCTGTGCGAAGTCTCACTACTCGGTAGCTGCTCTGGACAGTTTTCTTGAGCTTGAGTGGAGATAAAATCCTACATGAAGTGTTGCTATCGATGCTGGGAACTTGAGACTGTAGCAAAGAAACGAAATGGAATTATCGAAAAATTTCCAGGATAAACATAAACAAAGAGATTAGCAACAGCTTTTCAAAGAAATAAGCTTTGATTTGACAAAATTATTCCATTTAACCCTTGTGGCAAAATTTTTGTGCCACTCTGTAGACTCCTGAGAAGATAAGATTTGCGCAGAGAGCTGAACTCTGGGGCTGTACTTTAGGGCTGAACCTTGGAGCTGAACTTTGGAACCGAACTCATGAGCTGAACTCTAGAGCTGAACTTTGGTGCTAAACTCTGGAGCTAAACAATTTCCGGAGCTCAGTTCTGAAGATGAACACTGGAGCTGAGCTCCGACACTTATTTCTGGAGTTGAACTCAGTAGTAGAGCGATGGAACCGTAGCCCCTCAATATTGTGTTCTGCTGCTCCGGCCGTCACCGCAGCCAGGGACAAGATCCTTTGAGGGAGACTTCCTGAAAGACGAACTCATTCTCCGTCTCATGTGAGCCGAGGTTGATGAAGTCTGTCTCACGTGAGACAGGGTTAATAGCGTCTGTCTCACGTAAGGCAGGGTTAATGGAGCCTGCCTCAAAAGAGACAAGGTTACTCTCCTCAGATGCGCTGAGGACAGCAACACACCCGTGCTAAGTTATCGACCTCATGTACGCCAGCGAAGGCAACCCTCGCAGTGGATCGGAAGGTTTCAATATTATTGCCGGCCTTATTTGGTTAGGACTGCGTCCTCGCTGAGGTTGATTAGCTCTTGTGAGTTTGTGGGTGTTGGTGCTTTTGGTACTGATGTGCCGTGACTGGTGAGGTACTGCTGCTGCTGCTGTGGTACCGCGGCTGTCGTACTACTGCTGTTGTACTACTGCTGTTGTACTACTGCTGTTGTACTACTGCTGTTGTTCTACTGCTGTGGTACTACTGCTGTGATACCGCTGCTGTGGTACCGCTGCTGTGGTACCGCTGCTGTGGCATCACTGCAGTGGCAGAATTGAAAAGCGAGCTCTTGAAAAATCAGCGCGCAAGTTTCGATGGAAGGGAACTTAATAAAAATTTAATAACTCCGATTTTACAGATTCAAGGTATTGCATTTATCCTCTCGCACTGTCAGTCGTGCTTACAAAGTTGTGATTGGCAGGTTAAGTTATATTTAAATTTTGAATTTAACAAATTTATTTTGTTAATCCACACAACCACTCATCCATACATTTTTCTATGATAGTTTCGAGCTCTTTAGTTCCGGATTAGATTTGATTAATTATTTTCAGCGTCTCTAACGACAACAAAGATGTTCCAAAGAGAGGAAGAAGGGAGGCAACATTTAGTAAGAAAGTGAAGGAACGGGGATTCTATGTACAAGGTATCTTCCCACAAAAATCCCCTGTGCATCGAAACAGCTAGTTAGAAACGATGCTTATGAATCAAGATAAAAGCTGAAGAAGGAAGTAGCAAGGGCTGAAAAATAGGACTTCAGTGAAAAGAAAAAAGATGTTCCGTAAAAACATTTATTCTTTTTCAACAAAAATAAGGCCTGTTTATCCTTCATTTTGAAACCTCACATTTTCCCCCGAAAAGCGCCATAACTCCCTTTGGGGGAATAGTTGCATCTCCTTGCAGGGTCTTTTGTTGAATTAACTCTCATTCTCAGAGCCTTTGGTGCATTGTTTGAGCGCTTGTGCCTCTACTGCCTTCGGAGGCAACTAATTGGGGGCGTGCGACGGTGTCTTGGCCAGGATGTATGCTATAGTTCCTTGAAGTTAGGAACTGAGTTTTTAGGTAAATTGAGGGCTCGCCCACACTGCGCAACACAATCAGACACGGTGCCTCACGCACATCCACTCAGCCACATACTTTAGCCACGCAACCACACAACGACGCGCAGCCACATTGTCCCGCAACCCCACAGACAGTCATGCAGGCACACAGTAACAAAGCCATTCCACCACTGTGGAACAACGCCACAGAGCCACACTGCCACACCTCCACACTCCCATACTGTCTCACCACCATACTGCCACATCGCCACACTGCCATACCTCATCATAAACTGCTACATAGCCACACCGCCATGTATTATCTTACCACTGAACTGCAACACAGCTTCACCGCCACTCTGCCACACCGGTTCACTGCCACACAGCCACACCGCCACATCGCTACACCGCTACGCCGCCACATCCGTTCACTGTCACACGGCTGTTACAATACACAAGCGGTTCGTATATTTCCTTACATTTTGTTGACATAACATTGGGTTTCCCTCGCACATTGGCCTGGGCCGTCCAAGGAATTTGTAACTGTCACACATAGTTACGTGGGCTCCAACAAAGGGGGAGACCAACGTGAGGAAGCGGGCTTAAGTAACGGTCCGCATTCTTCGCGGGTCAAAGGTGCGCGAGGCGTCGACGTGGACAAGGGTAGAGAGCCATATAACGAGAGCCAATAAGCACCCGGAAAGTTACCGCGAAGAAGGTGAGGCAACCGCGTTGCAAGGGTTAGACCAATCAAAGAACGACGCACCAGCACAGGAGGGAAAACTCTCTAAACTTCCAGAAGAAGGTAACACAAAAGGATATAAGCGGAGCTCAACGACAGAACGGCGTCTATTCTGGTTGGTACATTCGAGCGGCACAAGGTGATAGCGTAGGTGAGGCGGCCATGCAGAGCGACATGGCAATGTTCTGAACACAAGCACAGCTTAACACTGGTGTCAGAGTGAGAGTGGGTTCAGAGCGAAGGATTTAATGCATCAAGAGCATCATGTCACCAGCATTCTGCACGTCTTGATACCAGAACCGGCACACCGACAGCACCAGACACCAGAACCAACGCACCAAACGTAACCGACGCACCGGTAACCGCCAGAAGCAAGAAACTAGATGGCGAGGCTCACAGCATTGATGCCAGTTGACTTGCATCTGGTAAGTTTGATCTACATGAATCTTCAAGTATTCAAGCACCTTCAGCATGCCGATATGAACCACACAATCGCGGAGTCTGCAGCGATACTCGAACAATCTGCATGAACCTCCAAGTACCCAAGCACCTACAGCGCGCCGATGTAACCCATGTATCAATACGTGCTGGCAACGCTCGTTAACGCTCCAGTGAAAGCAGCAGCGGAGCAGGTACCGGCGCCTGTCAGAGGCGACATGAACGCAACATTGCTCAGCACAGCTCCGCAACGAAGAAGAAGCCGTCAGCAGGGCGGCACTTCACTTCAACGACCATCTACAATTCGCGAATAGGGGCAGTCAGAAACGAGTGAAAAAAAGATTGTGAAGTGTACTCATAATACCGTCCTTTACGTGCTAATTTGAAATTGGGTGATTTATTTGGCGAATGTGCGTATTGCTAGTTTTCATCATGCGTTTTGTTTTGTTACGCAGCCATGTCACGTAAAGTCGCTCCATGGTTATCTCGAACATTCACTCCATTACTTGCCGTGTTGTATCTGTGTGAGCTGTTTGGAGTAAAGTGTGTAGCGAACGTGCGATCTTCAGGCATTGTTTGAGACTCACTGTCTCCAGCGAAATTTCTTTGGGGTGAGTTACATCTACAGTACGTTTGTTGTTTTTATATTTTATGTGAATGGTTGGCCGCTAACGCGAAACTGTGTCCAGTGTCGTATTGAATTTTGCAGTCATTGACTCATGTATAGATTCGCAAATTCAAATAAAAATTCCGTGAAAATTATCTACGTGTAGTTGTCATCATTCAGAGTTCACCCAGGTGCATTGATGGATGGACGTAGAATGCTCCTTGTTTCTATTTTCCTCTATATTGTCTTTTCTCTTCCTAAGTACTTTTCATCTTTGTATTTTCCGTTTCCTCTTCTGACTATTTGGGGCTTAAACTCCTCCTGCGAAGACATTCAAAGTGTAAGCTTAGAAATAGCGTCTCGTGACACGGCCACACCGCCCTCGGCCACACGGCCACACCACCACACCGTCACACCACCACACCGTCCTACGGCCACACCGCCACACCGCCCTTGGCCACACGGCCACACCGCCCTCGGCCACACGACCACACTGCCCTCGGCCACACGGCCACACCGCCCTCGGCCACA